>JAVKPL010004657.1:0-22615 GCA_032173675.1 Gastrolobium villosum
ATCGGGAAGAGATGCCTCTCATTGCTGATGAAATCCGGGAAAAGATCACCAGTCCATTCTCTGAATGGAAGTTTAGGCAGGGTCTCACTAATGTACCCGAAAAATTCACTAGACTCTGCCTTACTGGTGAGGCTATCAGCTGGCACACTTTTGTGAATGCTACGGTCATTTCATCTACAAACAAAAGTGATGTCAATGTCGAGAGGGCTGTTCTATACTATGTGCTGATGGGGGACAAAAATATGAACATGGCTGCTATTCTCTCTGATAGAATTGTCCACATGATCACTCAAAGCAAGGACAATAGTCTGTTGGCTCACAGCTCCTTGATCTCTCATCTATGTATTCGAGCTGGGGTTGAAATTCCCGCTTCTGAGCCATTGGATGTGAAGGCTGAAAAGCCTATGACAAAGATTGCTTTGGGAGGTTATTACAAGGAATCAGAAAAACATGCAGCATGGCTTCTAAACAGCCAAGGTAATCCTATACCTCCTCCAGACCCACAGGATCCGTCAGTACCTCAGGCACCTCCAGCACCCCAGACATCTGCAGCATCATCCTCTGCTCGCCAGCCACTCTATGAGGATTCTCCCATCATACTCGAAATGCATGCTATGATGAAGGCCATGTGCCTGAAGATGGGGATAGATCCAGCAGATCCTCCTAGCTCCTTCCAGCAGCACACCATGGAGGAGTGATCACTGGATGTTTTGTTATTTTATTGTTTTTCTCTCGGACGTTGTTAATTTAATTTTTAATTTTGTTTTAAATGACCAATAGGATTTTGTTAGGGTCAATTCTACTTTTTGGATATGAACATCTAAGGGTATTTTTCACTGTTTGCTGATACAATATTGTTAATGATGTGTGTTTCAATTGCGCAGCTGTTCTTAATTGATTATACTTAGTTATTGCTGGGGACAGCAATTTCTAAAATCTGGGAATGGTGGATAGCCTTGCCCACCTGTTCATGCACTTTAGCTGCAATTGTGGAACCACACTTCATTTCAGGGGAGATATTCGAACCAATTTATGTTTTCAGTTTTAAATATCTGTCTTGGTTATAGTGATTTTAAAAATTCAGCAAATTTTTTTGGAATATGCCTGTTGTTTGGAATATGCCTATTGATAATCTCAGATCTAGGTGTTGCTTTCCTAACAAATGATTGAGTTCATCTTAGGAAGTACATTAAGTTTTGAAAATTTTGGCATGATGTCACTTGGCATGAGTAGATTTATGATTGTTCATCTGTCTGAAATTATGTGCTAGAATACATGATATGCCTGATATCTTTGTGAGAATCTAGTCTGAAATCATAGCCTTTGAGGTTTGAGCCTATACAGTAAATTTTTTTTTTCTGAGAGGCCTCACTGTAGTAACACTCTAGAACTTGGTTTGTTTCTCTACAAGGCATGCATTTTAACTGATATGATAAGACAGTTTGTTCTTGATAGCCCTGGCCATATAGCTCACCTATATAAATAATTTTTCCATTGTTATCCCCTTGAGCCAAGCCTGCTCATTGATAATTACTGGAATGTTGCTTAGCCTATCCATGTTAACTTACCTTAAGTGAGATTGAATTGCTGATTCTTCTCAAGAAGAAAAGAAAATGTCTAAGGTAAGCTCCACTACACTAAGCAAATTGAAAAGGGAAAAAGAAAATTGGAAAAGAAAGAGAGGAAGAAACAGAAAAATTCAGAAAAAAAAGGGGAAAAGAAAAATGCGGGTGAAGCATTGTGAATAAAATTGGTCAACATAGGAATTGACTTCCCGAAATTCTGTGGGCAAGTTAGTGGAGCAAAACTGATGAGTTGAAATTATATAAATTATGTTGTCTTCAGTTTTTCAATCTCATAGCATTTGAAGCCACTTCCCATACAAATTCCTACCTGTAGCCAGGCCAAATTAAAACCATTGAAAAGTCCTTTTGATCAGTTAAATGCATGCGGTTGAATCCTTCATTTTTAAGGATCTTGAGAATATGATCAAGCTTATGGCAGTGTTACGGCTGTGATGGTTGTGTATGTCTGATACCCTAAAAACACCAGAGTGGGAGTGATATATTTTCTCTTGGTGAGGGATGTTCAGACTACATTCATGATTTTTCAGAGAAGTAAGGCCATAATTAGAAATTCTTGCAGTAATTCAGTCAGGCATAACATAGTAATTTCTTCGATTGTTTGGATGATATTGTGCTGAAATACTGCTGTACATTTTTCTAAGTTTGAATCAGCTTATTGCTGAGGACAACAATGTCTAAATCTGGGAATTGTTTGATATGCTCCCAGCATATATACTTTTATAGATCAAAAAAGCAGGAAATCAGATCTAAAACTGTGTATAAAGGTGTATATGTGGTGAAATTATTGAATAAAATTGTCAGACACTCTCTCACTCAGATTCTTCATGTTTACAGGAGAAAAATGACAAATAAAGGAGCAGGAAGAAAATCAGACAGAAGCTCCACGCTTCAAGCGTTCAACCCACGCTTGAAGCGTAGGAAAAGACCTCAAGACAGTGAGTCTACGCTTCAAGCGTAGAACCCTACGCTTGAAGCGTAGACAAGGAGAAAAGAGGCAGAAGCTCCATGCTTGGAGCGTGGATCCTGCGCTCCAAGCGTAGGGTTGAGATGGACAGCTGTCAGTTGCGAGAAAAGGAGGATTCTGAGGTGCATAAAAAGGGCACAAGGCAACCCTAAAACACACTTTTTTTATTCTGGACAAATCGGAGGTCAGTCTGGAGGCGGAAGCTCTGGAGAGATCTCTTCTTCTACCTTTCTGTAGTTCTTGTAGTTTTATGTTTTCATTTGAACATTGGATTTTAGCCATGATAATGGTTGGCTAGAACCTCTTTGTTGTGGTTAGGGTCACGAACCCTTGTGAACCCCTGATACAATGGATTGAGTTTTTATTGATATATTTATCTTTTGAATTTCGTTCTATTCTGATCGTATTGTTATTGTTATTATTAGATCCGATCAATCTCGTAAGTAATAATAAATCTGAGGATTAGGGCCAACAAGAGGGATCTGAGGTCTTTAATCCGGAAAGGGAATAGAACGACGGTATGAACATGATCTAGGGATAGACATGATTCATATTGTAGATGTTTTAATTATCGATCTTTATGCTTGATCTCATATAGGGCACCTCAAGGAATTAGGGTTCTATATGAGATTAAAGGGTTAATTCCTCAAGGGATTGAGAATTAACTATTGATACTTTTATCTGATAATTATCTAATTTCACGATTTATATATTAATATTTAACTTAATCCAGGGTAAAAGGTGGGGATCATCGGTGAGTGTTCTCTAACTACAGCGTTTTTCTCATAAATCTCAAACCCTTGTTTTGTTGGATTCTTTATTATTCAAAAAGAACAAAAACACGTCTTTTTATTTTATAAATCAAATTCCCACACAATCCTGACATTCGTGTCAAAAACATCTTGAAATATTTAATCTTAAAAAGGATAGTTTAATTGATTTGGACACACTCTCTGTGGATACGAACTTGACTTATCATTTTATTACTTGCGCGATTCGGTACACTTGCCGATTCACGTCACCCGCACCGCTAATTAAAAAGATTAATTAAATAAATGTGATAATTAGGAAATAATTTCATAATTGACCCTAATGATTATTATGTGGCTTTAATAATTATAGTAAGTGGGTAATAATGCTGAAAGTCACTTTTCGGGCGAAAAGCGCAGATACTGGTTCTGCTACCCAGTATAAATGCGTACCAGTGAAGTATCCCAATGCGTACCAGTGAAGTATCCCAGAAAATTATAATAAGTGCATGATAATTACTAGAATAATATGTAGGACTTGTAAAACGAGTTTCAAGTCAAAATAATGAGAACTGATGCCAGAACTGATACTGGCCATGGAAAAGCGCATACTGGAAAGGTGCTCCGAAAAATAAAATAAAAATATGAAAAATCTTAGAAAAATGAGTAGTTTAAGATTTCAAAGTTTGGGATTAAAATATTTTGTGTAGCTATTACTGCTAATACTGCGCGTTAAGTGACCAAGTGGCTATAAATACGCATACTAAGGCACAAAACCCTAGGTAACTCCATTTTCTTGCATGAGTGTGGCTGGTCAGGGAGTGTTGGCACTGCTCCATTGCTGACTTGGTGCTTCCTTGGCTTCTCTTCACCATTTCTTCATGATTTCTCCACACTTCCTCCTTGTAAATGTAACAACCCGTGTTAACCCGGATTGTTAACATACTATCGTATTAAGCCACGCTTAATTAAAATGCGGAATAACTTTTCAATTAATTTAATCATGACTTCATTAATCTTAGCCAACTTGATTTCTTAATCAATTTCATAAAATACTGCCTGTATGTAAATTGCAAACAACTAACTGAAATACCTCATATATAAATAATAAGTGAGTATCTAAGTCACAGGACTACAACACATAGCCTGGACCAAAATCCTGATACTTTAATACAACTTTAACTAAAAGAAAGCATACTCAAGTCTATGTGGCATGGACAAACCCCATGCTCACCAAATAAGGCACAATGCCCAACAATAGTCTCAACATAATAATAATAGTGGAAAACATAACAGCAATCAAGAACCAGCATCCAATATGACAGCATAACACATATATGTCTAACTCAACTCTGGCCTCCTGCCACCTGAGCCCTCAACATTACCTGAGCCTGAAATAAGCGTCCCCAACGTGGGGTGAGATCTCAAAATAAGAAATCTCAGTAATACAAGGGGTCCTCAAGGATCTTCCACCCCAAGCTCACTTATATGTGCAATATAAGTTCAAAAGCAATATTTTCAATATTAGTTCCAAAACTATGCAGTGCAACAGATATTCGTGCCATGTGTGTTTATACTATCTACTGGCCAGAGAAATGTAGGAATACGTCTAAACCCACATGAGTACAAGGAACACCGCTTGCACCTCACCCACAACCTCACCTTATTGTATGTACTACATACTCAGGCTTACCGTAAAGGTGGACACCACATTGCATATCATAAAAGCACATTTGCATAAAGTAGCTCAACAACATTCTCAATATCAAAAGCATGTAACACAACATGCATATAACCATATCCCCATGGGACATGGTGGAACCACAATATGGCTAAACCGAGGACACGAAAGCTTACCTTGCAAGCAATCAATCCAAGCCAAGAGTCCAACCACTCTCAAGTCCAAACACAGCAGTATCACAATCTGTTATGGACCAATAATATGTCATTAATTATGCATCACAAGCATACAACTTAAAGACTATGCCTTTCCTTTACGTTTTACGTCTTAAGGCTTCCAACAAAGCCATAAGCCCTTAATCATGTGATTCTGACTTAGTTCCTTAATTACAGAAGTTCAACTTCCTTAATCTAGGGTCCACAAACCCCCAATATCTTACTGTTCACACATCACAGCTACTGTTTTGCGAAATCCCAAATTATCCGGATATTACAAGGGACATATCCGGATATGCAATATCCGGATATCACATTGGCCATATCCGGATATACCATATCCGGATATCCAGATCCCATATCCGGATATGAATATCCGGATATCGATATCCGGATATCTGTTCGACAAATATCCGGATATCTCACGACAGAATGCAGTTTCTGCATTTCGTGAATATCCACTCCAACGATCCAACTTTTAACCGATTAAAGACACTTAAACATGCATTTCTAGGTGTGTTTAACCTTCCCCACCCTTAAGTTATCAACTTAAGCCATTGCATGTATCAAGGTTCCATTTTTAACTAAGCCAACTCAAACTCAAGGGTGGTAAGACTTACCAAGGTTCAAACTCAGCAACTATGACTCATGGAGCTCTCCAAGCAACTCTTACAATTCTGATTATGAAGGGCACACGAAAATAAGCTACAAGATAGCTCATTTACTCAACAAGAAGACATCTTTGAGTGTTAAAATGCCAACTAAATGGCCACCCTTCCAAGAACAGATGAAGCAGCCCTCTCACACACTCTCACAACAGCTGGACACTTGCAAAAGGACTCTCCTTTCACTCCCACAAGGTTACTCACAAGTGTTGATGAAGAGAAAGAGGGAGGAACCACACAAAATGAAGACTTGAACTTCAAATGGTGACCAAAGGTAATGGAAAAGTGTTTCACACACTCAGAAGTAGCCCCTCCACGCAGGTATTTTAGGTATCTAGGGTTGTGTGCCCTCTAATGATAGTATATATAGGGATTTAAGCCACAACGCGCAATATTAGTCTTAATAGCTACGCAAAAAATCTCGATCCAAAACTTTGAAATCTAGACCTACTCATTTTTATAAGATTTTTCATATTTTTATTTTATTTTTCGGAGCACCTTTCTGGTACGCGCTTTTCCATAGCCAGTATCAGTTTTGGCATCAGATTACATTATTTTGACATGAAACTTGTTTTACAAGTCCTGCATATTATTCTAGTAATTATCATGTACTTATTATAATTTTCCGGGATAATTTTTTAGTACGCATTTATACCGGGTAGCAGAACCGGTATCTGCACTTTTCTTCCGAAAAGCGACTTTCAGCATTCTTACCCACTAATTATAATTATTAAAGCATCATAATAATTATTAAGGTCAATTATGGAATCATTTCCTAATTATCATAATTAATTCATTAATTATCTTAATTAGTGGTGCGGGTTCTTACAGTAAACACTTGGGTGAAGCCTTGTGAGTGTGAGGTGATTTTCCTTTCTGAGTTTGGTCGCTGTGTGAGAGGTGTGGAAGGGCTGTTTTGCTAAGTTCTAAGGGTGTGGTCTTGGTAATGGCTTTTTGGTGATCCAAGGAGTGATCTTTGGGTGCAAGAACCAACCTTCGGAGTAGCATTTTCGTTTGTTGTACAAGTCTGCATATTGGGAGCTATTGGTGAGCTCCAAGAGCATCATTTCCTCTGTTCTTGAGCTTGGGTAAGTGCCAACTGGCGCCGGCTTGCGGGGAAGGTTTACTATGTTTTCGAGGGTATTTTTGGAAGAAGGAAAAAGTGCGTATAAAAGGATCCTCTTCACAGAACCCTAGGGATCTGATATTTCTGCAGAAAACGGTGACGGCTGCGCTGAAGAATTGTTCATCTTTTTCATCTTTTTCTTCTTTTGTTTTTATGTTCTTGTTGGATATTGAATTTCCAGCCATGTCAATGGTTGGCTAATTCTCTTTATTGTAGTCAGGGTCACAATCCATATGTGAACCTTTGATACAAAGGATTGATTTATCTTTATTCGTTCATATAATTATCTTTATCACTACTCTGCGCGAATTTATTATTTTCTTTGTTAGAATTGATCACTCTAATAATTGATAATAATCCGAGGATTAGAACCCTAGATAGGAATATTGGGGTTTTGATCTTGAAAGGGAGTAGGGTAACGATCTGTATGCGTGCTAGGAATAGACGTTTTATCTGATTGCAGATGCTTAAATTATCGTGTTCATTGCTTAAATCCATGCGGAAAATTGCAAGGAATTGGGGTTCCAATTGGGGTTAAAGGATTAACCCTGCAAGGAATTGAGGGTTAACTATTAGATCTTTTTAGATGATAATTATCTAAGTAATTATATAGATGATTATTGTAAATCAATCCGGAGTAAAAAGCGGGGATCATTTGGTGAATGCATCCTGGCTGCAATTTTTTTTCTCATCTCTTACAAATCAAATCTCGGTCTTATTCATTTCTTACGAAAAAAACCCTAAAATACGTTCTTGTCTTTAGATCTATTTTTAATTCCAATCAACACCAATTTTCATACATCTTTTTGAATCCCTTCCACTCTGAAAGATCACAATTAATTGATATTCGATTCAAATCCCAGTGGAGACGAACTTTATTTATCACTTTATTACTTGTGCGATCGGTATACTTGCCGTTGAGCATCAATAAGTGATGATGTGGAATTGCATAAAGGATATAAATAAATGAAAAATCCTAAATTTATGCTCACTTAGGGTTTCCAACTAAACCTAATTAGGATTTGCTAATTAAACACACATTGATTAAATGACCAATTTTTAGGCTAACTTTGGGAGAGCATATCTCTCTCCATAGAGGTTCAATAATGATTTACCATACATCATTTTGAAGCTTGAGATGTCAGCTACGTGGTGTCAAAATTTGGTACCATTTAAAGATGTGTAGCATTCTGTAGGTCCGATTGAGTGGAGACTGCGCAGGGAGGCCATGTGCAGAGGCTGTACGTGGCTGCATCTTCCACAAATATTTTTCTCCTTCATTTATTACTCAAATTAGGCTCATGATATAAAGAATTAAAGATGAAGGTGACTAGTTTTCTGCATAAAATTTTTAGAGAAATTGGTTTAGTATATTTTCCATAATCACAGAAATCGTGAGGGATGTTTGGGGCTCTGTTTGTGGTTAGGAGACAGTTTTGCTTGTCCAACTTCAAAAGGTGATTACCGGAGTTAGAAAACTCCAAACGAGACATGTGATACCTTTTTGGAAAGGTAATTGAGTTTAGATTAACATACTAAAATATGAAAAGGTTATAGAAAGTGAGTTTCACACAATGACTAGAAAACAGAAGCGTGTACAGTTATAGGAAAATCGTAAAAGTGAGATTCAAGCTAAGTGGGTTTATGAAAAACCCTTAGTAACTTATGATAATCATATATATGGCTTGGATGAGTTGAAAATAATCTAAGTTAACTTAGTTATCCTAGAGTGTGATTCTAAGATTATGTAAGTGCTTAAACTATGTGGTTGATTGTGCAACAAGTGAACACTTCATAATGTAATTGAGTCTAGGTTAACATACTAAAAGATGAAAAGGTTATAGAAAGTGAGTTGCACATAGTGACTAGAAAACAGAAGCGTGTATAGTTATAGGAAAACCGTAAAAGTGAGATTCAAGCTAAGTGGGTTTATGGAAACCCCTTAGTAACTTGTGATAATCATATATATGGCTTGGATGAGTTGAAAATAATCTAAGTTAACTTAGTGATCCTAGAGTGTGATTCTAAGATTATGTAAGTGCTTAAACTATGTGGTTGATTGTGTAACAAGTGAACACTTCATATTGCACTAAAATCATATAATTAAGTAATAAATGGTATAGACTTATAATGGGCATATTATTGGCATATGAGTATAAAAAGTGGAATCATTATATGATTAAGTCTTGGATATGACTTGATTAATTAATACTTAATTAATGATGTGAATGGTTCCTACTCTAGGTGTGCCTATAGTACCTTGCACTTGAGGATTTTATTGGAGCATACATATTACATTGGAGTGTGGGCTTCTGCTATGATCCTTGAGGTAAGCTCCTAGTTTTGGTTGCTCCTCTCTCTTGTGGCCCCACCATGATGGTGGGGATTATGGTTGTATTGTATGAAAGTATGTGGTATAATATATATGTGCATTCATTCACATTCATATAGATGTTATATGATTCTTGATGTTATGATGATGTACTGATGATATATGTTATGAGAATCCTGGCCAGTGATCATGGTATGTAGGCTGCCTATGACTTGACTCTGGGAGCTATTTCATACTGAGGTTGTGTTGACTGTCTATGGCTTGACCTTCGAGTCACACATGTGTAACCGTCTATGGCTTTGACCCTGGGGTTACACAAGGATGATATGATGATGCTATCTTTATGTTGTATGCCTGTATTATATGCTTTATATTTGACTTATCATGCAAGAAGTGGGCTTAGGGGATTAGAGGATCCTCTGTGAACCTTAAGCATACTGAGATGTTTTTATCTAACCCCTTTTTAGGGACATTATTTCAGGTACCCATGGTAGCTGTGAGTATTCCAAGGGCAAGGGCCTAGCTACGAATTAGTGGACTGATGCTGCTATTTATATTATGTTGTTATTTGATTATATAGCATGTGTAGTGTTTTGACATACCTAGATAGACTATGTCGATACTCTGTTGACGTATGTAATAATGCTCAGGATTTTATTAGTTGAGCTTTTGGATTATGGATGTATGTATTATGAGTTATGTTAGATGCGTGTGACGAGTACACAAAGATATGATGTATGGATTTATTAATTTGGGCACGCAGCCATTATTTATGTATTGACCCATTGAGGGGATTGCAGTCCGTGTGGGACTTGCAAGCTGTTTGTTATAATTCGTCTATCAGGATTATTTTATGGAGTGAGATTCTTATCTCCCAGTTAAATAGCTGTTATGCTGTCCGTAAGACTCCTTCACGAATGACACTTGTTATCATATCCGATTGGTCAATGGCCACTAATAATGGCTAATGGGACTTAGTCAGAAGATAATGATGTTAAATCTCGCTAATGTAATATATCATGTGAACGCTTTTAGAATTGTTTTCAAGAATTAATTTGGGAAAAGTTTACTCGGATTTTTGCAAGATGTTTTATTAATCTTTAAATAAAATCTTTCGCTGTGTACGCTATAATATCATGTATATTAACAACCGGAATACTATGTGGTGTTACAGATACATTTGGTAATCACAATTAATTTAAGTGACAAATTTAAAAGCACAAGGGTCAAATGATAAATTATGTATACGTAAGTGAGAAAATGAAATTATCCCTAAAAATAAATAAAAATGGGCAAGAGTAACTTAATGGCACCGGGGAGATCATCACAAAATAAATAATAGTAAAGATTGAAATTGGACGAACGAGATTTACTTATTATAGATTGCTAGTTCATCATTTTTTCACAAACTGAAAAGCCGTGTTATATTTCCACAATATTATTGATTAATCCATAGTTAATTGTATACCATAACATTATACAAGTCTTCCGCTTCTTTTGACTGTTTCAACCGATTGAGTTGATACATAAAATTTCTTGTTCATATAATAACACTTTATGTTGTCTTCACTTGGGGCATAAGATACTTTTCGTGTGTTAAAATAAGAAAGTTACCATAGTAAACCTCCATTTTTTATCCTTAAAAATTTATCAAATCAATATGGTCATAAAAATAGTTCAAAAACTTACTATTTAATAATATGGATGACCAAAATTATTAAAGATCCAACAAAAATCTTTCATGACCAAAATTTACATATGGCAATTTATATATCTTCTTAATTTCTGACCGGCCTTGTAAACTTTGGCCACATGTGGTTCGTCTTTATTTCCAATGAACCAAACGAGAGCCTGCTTCATACAGCTATTACCTTCATTTTTTTTTCACCTTTTCCTAGAATATTTCTATCATAAAAAGGGCTCATAATCATCATTTCATTTATCCTCATAACTCAATGGGTGAATACATAAAAAACACTACCATGCAGGCAAAGCCAAAACTACTAGAACTTGAAGAACTATACCAAGGTATCCCAGATGAGTCTGTTAATCTTACCTTTCAAGACCTAGCCAATGTGAATGCATCAAACAATAGAAACACCACAATGGCCATTACTGAACCCATTTCTGATGCTAGTATAATTAGCAACCCCACAAAGTTACCATCATCCTCTGTTCCTTCTCTGTCCAAATTACCAAGTCTTGACTTCCAAAAAGGCTTGCTGGCATCCAATAATCATCACCATCATGATTTTGGTCATGGTGGTGACTCACCGTTGGGTCAGTTTAGCCACCGTGTTGAACATGGTCGAGGACATGATCGTTTTAGTCATGTGAGTGAGTTTGGCTTGGGTTATGAGGCTATGAACAGTGGCATGAGTTTGGCTTCGGGAAAAGGTGGTGCTGCTGCTCGACGAAAGCGACCTGGAATTCCTCACTCTAAGATTTGCACCATTTGCAGCAACTATGTTTATTTCCTCAGGACAAGATGCCTGGTATGTCTTTGAACATTACTATGATTAAGTTGATTCTATGTATAACCACAAAATATTGAAAATATTTTTTATTTTTACTTTTAATTCGTATTGGGGAAGGAAATGTTATTAGCATATCACAAAACTGATGTAATTCTTACAATATTTCAATTTTCTATGCAATGAATTAAGTAAAATTTAACTTGATACCCAAAAAAAAAAAAAATTTAAATAAATCTAAGGAACAGTGACCACAATGTCATTTTTTGGCAAATTTTTTATCCAAATGTCACGCAAACAGTAATTTTTACCAGACTGTCACGGCGTAATTCGCTACGACTGATAGCAAATTAAGTTCGTCAATGATTTTGTGATACGTGGTCATATTGTAGATCAAATTCGTTATCACTGGTAACGAATTATGACATGTCAACTTTTTCCTGCGAAAATGTGCCACGTGTCACAAAATCATTGGCGGACATAATTTTTTACCAGTCTTAGCGAATTATGCCACGTAACTGTCTGGTAGAAAGTACTGTTAACGTGGCATTTGAGTAATAATTTTGCCAAAAAATAACACTTTGCTCATTGTTACAAAATTTAACTTAGCTTTATTTGACTTAATAATGTTTCTGGGGCATGCAGGTATGTGGCAGGGTTTATTGCAGGCGGTGTGTGGAAATAGGCATGGGAGAGATGATAGAAGGAAGAAAGTGTATTGAGTGCCTTGGATTGAGATTTAGCCAAAGGTAACCCATTTCTTGGTCCATTGTTCTGCTTCCAAAAAGATAGTCTCTAATAATGTTTGCCTTGTTTTGCATGTCCTTTTAAGCATAATAATATAAACTAATATAATATACATCTTAAGTTTATTTAATAGTTATTTGGTGTGAATATTTTGTTTACCCATTCTATACATCCAAATGAAAGATTATTGGCTTAATTATAAACCAATAACGGATTTGATTATTAGACATGTTTTCTACATCATGAGACGGCATTTTGGTTTTTGTTTGCCGTCTCTTTGTCCTCTTAAGAAAACAACAATTTTATACTGGACATTGAAGAAATCATACGTCCATACCAAACTTGGCCTTAATCAAACATATCCATGACAAGAATAATAATTTAATATAATAATTGTGCTTTGAGTTTCTCAATAGGAGAAGGAGAATTTTCAACATAATTTAGGTCTCTTTGCACACCGTAAAGAAAAAAAAATTTTATACAAAAGACAATAAGAAAAACTGGCACAAAAATAAATGTGTATAACAGGATAAACATATCCATGACAAGAATAATAATTTAATATAGTAATTGGGCTTTGAGTTTGTCCTTGAAGGAAAATTTTCCCATAAACATATAATTTTGTTTTCAATACTCAAAAAAAAAACAACAAAAATTGGTGTGTAGAGAAAAAGTGGAATGATTTAAGAGATAAGGGTTTTTATTTTGTCCTTTAACATGATATAATAAAGTTTTTTATACACATAATATTTTGTGGGTCCCACACTTTTTAAAACAAAAATAATAAATAAAAATTAAGGCACGTAAAAAAATTGTGCATTATGATTATATTTGAGTATATCTATGACTTTCACTTATTTTTATAATCGAACTTTGAAGTTTGATTAGTTGTTTAATTAAAAAGGGAAAAAAAAAATCTGTAAGTGGATTTATTTTATGCAACATAATCATCAAAATTGGGATGATGCTAATTTTTATTATAGGCTCATCCTCTACAGAGGACCTAGTCACCTAGCTTCAAATTAATCTTTAAACATAAATGGTTTGTGGAATTTGATTGTTGACACAGGTACATAGAAAGAGCAGGGGTAATAGGATGTTGCAGTTGGAGGTATCCAAGTACATTGAAGGATACTGAGCTCAAATGGGCTGAGAAAGGACCAAGGAAGAACAGTGACAGAGGCTATGGTCACCATGGCATAGCTTCCTCAAGGCCAAGAACCCCTACATCCCCAAGGAGTCCTCTTGCCGTGGCTAGCAACGAACCCTCCTTTGTCATGTCTGCATCCTATACATTCTCTCCTCATCACCTCCCTCTTTGAAAACAACAATTATTAATATAATTTGAAATAATACCATATATATTAGCATATATCTCAAAACTAGTGTGCTTTATAAGATATTCTTCAAGAGTTTGTTTTATTTGACTTTATCTTATGTTTTTTCTATTTGACTTTATGTTGCTTCATTCAATTTGTTGATTCAACTTAAATTAAAAGCTCTATCATTTCCTTCTTCGTTTGAGTCACTTTCTTCTTTATGTTTTGTCTTGTGCATCTAACTAATGGTACCTAATACCAAAGACTCGCATCAAAATAATCGCCAATTGTCTTGTTTAAGTGCATCTCTGATAACTCTAGTTTTCTAAACGACAAATACAACATGTCCAAATTGTTTAGATCAAGTTGATAGAATGAGTAAATGTTAAATATTGGAGACATGCTATGCCGGCTAAAGCCTTCAGCCAATATATGTTGTCTAACAAACCAATGATGTATCACTTTAAAAACTGAATCTCTTTATGTATCTCATAACAAAAGTTTTGACTTTTTCAAATGAGTGGTATAACATAAAAATTCATGCGACATTCACATATTAGGAGCTATATAAAAAAATAAAAGAAAGCCATTATAAAAAAACTACTGCCCATTAAACCCGACTAGCGAGTGTGGGGTGGAGGAAATACTTATACGCAACCTTACCCTTACATAATTGCAAAGAGGTTATTTCCCGGATTCGGACCCATAAGAAACAGTTTTACCACTGCTCCAGTTCGTCCCCTTAAAGAAAGTCATTATATGAGAACAAAATATTAGAAAGAGCTTATATATTAACATTATTACAAGAGAGATAACAATAATAATAATAACGACCAATGCACATAGAGCAGGACAAGAAGTTTAGGACATATTACATCTGGGTTTAATCTTAATATGGAGACCCTTGGATGGATATGGCATTGGTTGACGAGTAATTGCTTCCTCTGGGTTAACTTGAGACCATTCATACATCTTTACAAAGTTATGAATAATAGTCAAGGTTTCAACCCTGGCAAATTCGTTTCCTATGCAGTAATGTAGCCCTGCACCAAATGGAAGGTAAGAAAAGGGTGGTATTGGCTTGGTTGGATTTTCAAAACGAGATGGATCAAATTTGTGTGGATTCTCGAATATATCATTGTTCATGTGGGTACCATATGCTGCCCAATATACCTGAAAATGAAACCAATTTAACATTAAAGTTTGGCCAAAAAAAGATGTCACTAATTTGTGAAATTTTGGAGATAGAAATGTCACCTGCCACCCTTTTGGTATGTCATATCCTTCGTAGCTTGTATCTTTAAGTGCTTTTCTAAAGCTTCCAAATAAAGGAGGGATCATCCTCATCATTTCCTGAGCAACTCTCCATGTGTATTTCATCTTTTGTATCTCTGCCCATGTTAGCCTGTCTTCTCTTCCTTCCCTTTGCTTTATAATTTCCATTTGTTCTGCATAAATGAATTTGGCAAAACAGTCAAAGAAGGACTAAATCTCTTTTTATATTGGTCATGGATATGGCACAAAATAGCATAATGCTACAATCTAACTGTAAAGAACTAATTCAACCCAAAAGTTTAAGCTGTTAGGTGAGGTTACATTAATGGTTTTATATATCTCAACACGCCCCCTCACATGAGAGCCCATTGGGCTTGAAGGGTGGACATTGCGAACAAAGAAATTCTACTTCAAAGAAAGTGGGGGGCGGCAAGAATCAAAGTCGGGACACGAGGCTTTGATACAATATAAAGAACTAATTCAACCCAAAAGCTTAAGCTGTTGGGTGAAGTTACATTAATGGTTTTATATCTCAACATTAACCAATAACCAACAAGTGTTACCTTGTAAAACTTTATTGTAAACCTCTGGATCTCTAGATAACTTCCATATCATCAAGCTCATAAGAGTAGCAGAAGTGTCATGACTTGCAACAAATAAAAAAATAAAATTGTCAGTAATTACATCATCAGCTAGAGGTTGATGATTTTCATCCCTTAATGCAAGCAAACAGGAAAGCATATCATTAGTAGAGCTTAGAACTCCTTTTGACAGTTCCTCCCTTCTTTTTTTCATAATAGGAAGTATCCTGTTAACAATTCTTGCCCTGGCTTTTTGGCCTCTCCAAAATGAGGTACCAGGAAAATTGATGGGAAGAGAATGAATTGCTTTAAATGCTATGGTAAAATCTTCAAACAAAGCCTCCCTAGTATGCTCATCCTTAATGTCAAACAGTATAATGCATGCCATATCATATGACAGCTTCTTCATGAAAACCACAATTCCAATTGTCTCATTCTCTTTGGATTCTCTCAGTAATTCCATATGCACCAATTCATCCATCTTTTTTACATAGTTCTGAAGACATTCAGGTTTCAAGAATTTCATCATTTCCCCTTTGACTAGCCTGTACCTGCATGAAAAATAAACACAGCCTCAAACCAGATGATCTAGTAATCCCCTCTATCAACATCACTTATTTAATCATGACTTATCCATCCAAGCACTACCACTATTCCAAAATCTGAAAATCACATCTCCAATTGTCCATCCAAACATACAACACCTTATTTCAAAGTGCCATTATTTAAATAAACATTATCATATAATAAGTGAAGGGCCGGCTTGGCTCAACGGTAAGCTTGCTTGCCGTGGTGTGTCAGGTCCTGGATTCGAATCAGTCTCTATGCAAAAAGCAGGGGAAAGACTGCATAGAGTATTCCCTTCCCCAGACTCTCACGAAGTGGGTATTTGAATTGGGTCGCCCTTATTATCATATAATAAGTACTAGTTTGACAATTCATTCAACATTTAAACAAACTATCTAAGCTGCAATAGTGAGTAATAGTTGAAGATTATGTACCTTGATCCTGTAAGTTCAACTAGGCTTTGCTTTCCAAGAATCTTTCGAAGGGTGAGGGGTTTCTTAGCAGAAAGCACATCATCTGGGGAACCAAAGACAAACTTGTTTCCTGCTTGTCCAATGAAAAACACTGTAGGGGAACCCATTAAGGAGGTTTTGAAGACATGGCCATACTTAGATATCCGTTCTTCCAACCACCCAGAGCCCTTGTCTTGCCTCTGTGCCTTAAGAAAACTAAGTGTCTCTCCGATGATAGGATACCCCAGAGACCCTTTTGGAACATTTTTGGTTTGACCTTTTGAGAGAAACTTTGAGAGCAGTAAAGCTAAAATCAAAGTGAATGCACATAAGACAAACAATGGTATTCCCACATCCATTGGCTTTGGTCTTTGCTAATGTTGAGGTTTGACAAATGAGATGAGATACTTCAATTCAGTTGCTAAATCAGGTGACAGAAAGACTCAATCATAATAGCAATCATTCATGGGCTTCTTAAGACTTTCTGTGATGATCGGAAAGAGATGACAATGAAACAGTTTTATTATTAATTTTTTGGGTACAAGTAATCAATTGAATAATGTAAATTGATTGAGAAATGGCTATTAAAAAACATATTTCCTTTTCCAAGAAAAAAAAAAAACATTTTTCATGGTACATGCCCGCAAACGCCCAACGGCAACTTGAAAATTCCTAGAATTAGTTTAATATGATTTTATTATTGATTTTAACTTAAACTTAATTTTTTAAAATTGATTTTAAATCTGTTTTTTATTTAATTGAATTTAAAAATTGAACATACTTATAATTATATTGTATTCGATAATCATATTTAAATCTAATTGAAGGACAGACAAAGTGAGAATGAGAAAA
This sequence comes from Gastrolobium villosum, assembly GCA_032173675.1. Classification (NCBI taxonomy): domain Eukaryota; kingdom Viridiplantae; phylum Streptophyta; class Magnoliopsida; order Fabales; family Fabaceae; genus Gastrolobium; species Gastrolobium villosum. Next base: position 17,586 of record JAVKPL010004657.1, read on the forward strand.
AATGAAAAAATAAGAGACAAGTTAAACTAAATAAATAACTATTAAATATATTTTTTAGATTATCTCAAAATTAATTTTAATAAAAAATTGAAAATTCTAATGATTACCAAACTATTTATATTTAAAAAATAACTCCTTTGTATCTAAATTTTTAGTTTCTAAAAGTTTTAAACAATTCATTACGATTTTTCCTTCATTGATAACTTTAGGTTAATGGTTTTTTTTTACTATTGTAGCCTTAATTTGATAATTAATTACTAATTCACCCTTCAAACAAAATATATCACTTATCTGCCCATGTTTTATTGCGCAGGACGCAAAATATAATACTCGGGTAGTCAAAGGGGATACCTAGGTATTGTTCGTAATATGGAAAATGGCTTGAATTATTTACCCGGGTAGGGAGGGGATACTCGGGTAAATGTCGCGAATTAGGTTTTTTGAAAACCCAGCAGTCCCCATTTGAAAAACCCACAAAGGGGTACCCGGGTAGAGAGCTGTTGGAGTGCGAATTCAACCTTTCTATGAGCATATTGGTCGACTCATCTTGCTCTTTTAGGATCATCTTTCGCGCACATTGTTGGTTACTTGCACTGGTAAAGATGAAGACTGACCAGCATCAACTTCAACATATATCTCAATCAATTTTAATACTTTCCAACCAACAAACACATCTGTTATGAACTCCACATCTTCATCATCATTGATATCGCTACCAATGTAGTATATTGTATCCATATCCAATACAGTCTCTAACCTGGCTATCATGCAATGGATGGATTGGATGCCTTATAACCCCATTTTTGTTAGAAATCATGCTTTAGAAACTGCAATATTTTTAATTATTTAGGAGTCAGTTTTTATTTCTGTTTTAATGAGTTGTTAAGTAGTGAGTAGTTACTTTTCTGCTTTAATGGGTAGTTATGAGCAATTTTCTTTTCTATTGATGGGAAGTTATGTAGTCGTGAGCAGTTTCTTTTTATTATTTTTCTTTATAAGTTGTATTGTTATGCATCAATAAAAGTTGTACTTCATTTCTCAATTATATTTTTCATCTCCAAAACCAACAATTGGTATCAAAGCCCTTTTCTTACGAGACCTGTAGAATGGATTCTGAAACAAGTTTTTCCCAAGCAACTCTTCCAATTTTCAATGGGGAAAACTATGATCTTTGGGCCGTCAAAATGGAGGCTTACCTAGAGGCTTTGGATCTTTCGGAAGCTGTAGAAGAGGATTATGAAGTCCTTCCTCTGTCGGACTATCCCACCATGGCGGTAATTTTGCAGATTCTAGAATTGTTGAGAAAATTCTGGTAACAGTGCCAGAGATGTACGAAGCATCTATTGCTTCGTTGGAGAACACAAAAGATCTGTCTAAAATTACTTTTGCAGAAATGCTACATGCTCTCCAAGCCCAAGAGCAGCGAAGATTCATGAGGGAAGATCATGCTGTTGAAGGTGCTCTTCTAGCCAAGAGCCAACAAACTAATTACAACAAAGGAAACGGTGAAAAGAAAAGTTACCCACCTTGTCAGCATTGTTGCGAACTCGGCAAGTATACCGATCGTTCCAAGTAATAAAAGTGATAAGTAAGTATCGTCTCCACAGGGATTGTAGACCAAGTACTATAATAACCAGTCCCCTTAAGTTGAATGGAAAAAGAGGGTAGCAATAATTGTTGGTTCAAAAACAATAAGTAAATTAAAAAGTAAATTGCGTATTTTTTGAGTTTTGTGAAGAGAGAGATGAAGAAAGAGATTGTGAAAAACAATTGTGAAAAGATTGCAGTAAGAGTACGAACACCTGCCTGATCCCCACCTTGTAATCTGAATATAAATTTACAAATGAATTACTCTTTTGATCAAACGATTCACCATCTTTTATTTAATTGGTTAAGCCCTAATCCCTTAGTGATCTTAACCTTATTAACCCTATTAGAACCCTAATCCCTTAGTGATTCCTTTTCAGGTTAATCATACAATTCGGTGAATCTTTCGCGTTTGCAGTTCATGTAGCCTATCCCTAGTGCGTACATGAACAGCTATTTTCCTCCTGTTCGGGTATTAGGATCCCAATATCCCTATTGTGAATCCTAACCCTGGTGATCTGTTAGAATGATCAGATCTAAAAGATCAATGAGATGAAGAGCGAAGGGAAATAGATGCAAAAGGATAAACATGTATAAATCAGATCCAAACTACAAGAGGTTCACATTCAGGGTTGTGACCCTTACCACAATACTAAGATCTAGCCAACCATATTCATGGCTGATCTCAAATAAAATTCAACAAGAAAGTAAATTACAAGAATCAATGAAGAACGAACGACGAACAGCCTTCTCTCTCTCCAATGACGGTCTCTTCTAGGTTTTGAATGTGATTTTCGAGATCTCCTTCCTTCAAAGTTTGAGCCTCTTTTTATAAGAGGGATTCTGACCTAAGTGGCAAATTTTGAATCTTCTAACTTTCGCGCCTCCCGCGCTCAGAGCGCCACTCCCGCGCTCTGAGCGTGGGAGTTACTGCCATTTTTTTCCTTCCCGCGCTCTCAGCGCCAACCCCGCGCTGTGAGCGCGGGACCTTCTGTCCATTTTTGCCTTCTCGCGCTCTCAGCGCCACTCCCGCGCTGTGAGCGTGGGAACTTAGGTCTTTTTGACCTGTTTTTGCCTCCTTTTGCTCATCTTCTTTGATATTCAGGCTTTGGATATTTTTATTCTTTTTCTCTGCTTTTCTTGCATTGATTGAGTCATTTTCTTCCTCTTTTGCCTTGTAATTTCCTATATGCTGACCGCATATCAAATAATTCCCAGATTTGAACTTTGCTGTCCCTAGCAATGTATAAGACTAAATCCAGAAAACAGATTAATCCAACATAACACTGTACAGCCAACAGATCATCTTACTAAGTATGCTTGAATCACTGTGAATAATGCCTTTTATGAAAAGATTTAGAATCTAATTTGCACATCCCTCACCCAGATAATCAAATAACGCTCAATACTCAAGTGTTTGGGGGAATGACAATTACTCCAGCTATCACTGTAACAACATTATCATAAAACTTGCTCATATTCTCAAGTACCTAAAGATGAGGAACATTAATACATGCAAAATTGATCAAAAGGACATTACAGGTTATAACTTGGCCAGGCTAAAGAGTGGAATTTTTCTGGATAGTAGCTCAAGTAACAATGAGATTGAAAATATATAATTTTTTTTTTTTTTTTTTTTTTTACACATTTGTTTCGCTCCACTAATGTTCCCACAGAATTTCGGGAATTCCTTCTGCCATATTTCCTTTTATTCACCTTTTTCTTTTTTAATTCAGTCACCTCCTTTATCTTGACTTCTGTGGAGCTCATCTTCATTTCTTTCCTACACATCAGGGATTCAACCTCTTTGTAAGGTAAGAATATGTCTACTCAACAGGGGTTTATGAACAAAAAGGTTCAGGCCCAAAGGGTTAAGATTGGAAAAATTCACATAGGTGCTTTATTTGGCCGTGGCTACAAAAGAAAATCTGCCTTCATCATTTCAATTTATGCATGTATTTCAGAGAAACAAAGCAAGTTCTAGAGTGCTATCACAGTGATATCTCTCAAAATAAATTCAGTGTTTGGCCCAAAAACTAGCTATGATGTTAAACTAGATTTCCAAACTAATCATTTAGGCACTTATTCAAGCTTAGCAATTCAAACATATTAGTTGACAAAAATTGGCTATACAATATCATGCTAGCAATTTGTATATCCAGAATTTAATCAAACATAACTGAACCTGAGATTTTCCTTTTCAATACAAAGCTTCCTCTTTTTTTTTTCATGGTGTGGTTCCACCATATTCATCAATCTTGCAATCTTGCATGCAGCATATATGCCATAATTCCCAGATTTGAATGTTGCTGTCCTCAGCAACAAACTAATCCAAGACATAGCTTAAGCTGCCAGATATAGCACACCCACAGTCGTTAATATCCAAAGCATAATATGCAAGAATTTAGAACCCAATATAAAGTGCCATCAACCTTAACTTTGTTCGAATTTAAAAACAAAATATAAAACTAAATTGTTCCAAGAAATTTAAAACAAAATGCAGTAAATGGAAATGGAGGAACAAGATCAAAAGCCATCCATAAATTCATCATCTGCAAAATCGCCCAGAACGTCATCATCTTCAGTGTTGGAAGGCATAGATGGTCCTGCTTGTGCAGCAGGGGGAACTTGACCCATTAATCCAGCCGTGTCAATTCCCCTATCCAGGCATAGTCGCTCCAACATGGTCATCATATAATTGTTCTGAACCAGCAACTGTTGGAGCATCTCAGAATCAGTAGATGTGGATGGTGCAGATACTGGGGCAGGTGGTGGAACAGCACCGCCAGATGCTTTCCAGATTGCTTGTCGACGGGATTCCTTCTGCATTTCATTATAAACACGCTGTGTTAGTTCTGCTTTGGGCTTGACATCCCTGGGCTCATCATCTGGGATCTCTACCCCTGCCCTAATGCATAGCTGCTCAATGAGTGAGCAATGAGCCAGACTAAAATCCAACCGACCATGAGTAATCATGTGAGCTATCCTATCAGACAGAATAGCCCCAATATGGAGGTTGTGATTTCCCAGCAGAGTATACAGCAGGACTGCCCGTCGACATTAACATCACTGAGATTTGTTGAAGCCATAATGGTTGAGTTGATGAATGAGTGCCAGAAGATTGCCTCTTCATTGAGATCAAGCCTATCCAATTTTTCTGGCACGGCTGGCTGGCCTTGCTTGGACTTCCATGCAGCTCGGGGTTGGGCGATTCCTTCCCGGATTGTGGTAGCCAAAGCCGGCATTTCTTCTCTATACAAACTGTCAACCGGCTGCATCCTCTGGAAGGTATCAGTGAAGAAACAGGATTGGGTTGCTTCCCATGAGGTGTTCAGCAACCTCTCAATCTGGAAAGCGGTAAAAGAAACTTCCTTTCCCCTTACCCAAGTCTTTCTTGTCCGGTCTACTGTGTCCTTATCAGCATTGGCACAGAATTCTCTCAA
>JAVKPL010004658.1:0-22858 GCA_032173675.1 Gastrolobium villosum
GAAACATGCCTGTCTCGGGAGTCAGGATACTGCCGGAGAAACTCATCCTCTCGCTCCCACGTGCACTCCTCGGGACTACGCCCAGTCCACTGCACCTTGACCATCGGAATAGTCTTGCTTCTAAGCTGTTTCTCGCCTCGACCGAGAATCTTGAGTTGACCGACGGGAGTCTTTAGGTTCTCCCGAACCTCCACATCATCCGGCTGCACCACGTGTGAAGGATCTGCTATGTACCTTCGAAGCTGAGACACGTGAAACACGTCATGGAGGTTGGCGAGGTTCGGAGGTAAGGCAAGTCGATAGGCAACAGGTCCTACTCTACCAAGGATCTGGTAGGGCCCAATGAATCGCGGGCTCAACTTCCTCACTCCGAGTGCCCGTCCAACACCGGTGACAGGTGAAAGTCTCACAAACACGTGCTCACCCTCACTGAACTCCAGTGGACGATGCTTGACATCATAGTAGTTTTTCTGGCGATTCTGCGCCTGCTTCAACTTTTCTCTGATCATCTGGATCTGCTGGGTAGTATCTTGGACAAAGTCCAGGCCAAATAGCTCTTTGTCTCCAACCTCGGACCAGCAAGTAGGAGTCCGACACCTCCTACCATACAGCGCTTCGTAGGGTGCCATGCCCAGACTAGCATGAAAACTGTTGTTGTACGAGAATTCTACCAACGGAAGGTACCTATCCTATGCAGAACCCTGCTCCAACGTGCAAGCTCTCAACATGTCCTCCAATGTCTGGATGGTCCGCTCAGTCTGTCCGTCAGTCTGAGGGTGATAGGCGGTACTCAATATCAGCTGTGTACCAAAAGCCTCCTACAGCGCCTCCCAGAACCGAGATGTGAACTTCGGGTCCCCATCACTGATGATACTCTCGGGCACCCCGTGAAGCCTCACAATCTCGCGGACATATAGCTTGGCCAACTGCTCTGTAGTGAAGCTCACCTTCACAGGAAGAAAATGGGCAGACTTGGTCAATCTGTCCACATTGGCCCAGATAGAGTCACAACCAGTCTGAGTTTTGGGCAGTCCCACCACGAAGTCCATGGAAATACTCTCCCACTTCCACTGTGGAATCTCAAGAGGTTGAAGTTTACCAGACGGTTTCTGGTGCTCGATCTTCACTTTCTGACATATCAAACACTTGGACACGTAGACCGCTATGTCTTTCTTCATGCCCGGCCACCAAAAATTTCTTTTTAAGTCCTGGTACATTTTTGTAGCACCAGGGTGGATAGTAAACTGGCCCTTATGAGCCTCTGTCATAACCTCTTCTGTCAATGGCCCTCGAGGAATAACAATCCTCTTCTGGAACAACAATAAATCATCCTTGTTCCAAGACACACCGTCCTGGTTCTTCACATAATCTAGGCACTCTCTTTGCACTTGCGCCTCTTTAATCTTTTCCATCAGCTCATTAATCACTTCTGCTGTTTCCATCTCAAGTAGTGCGCCCCTAAATAAGGAGTTCACTCTCAAGTCTCTGAACTTTTCGATCACCTCGTAGTCGCTCATCATCAAGCTGGATAAGCTCACGGATTTCCGACTCAAAGCATCGGCTACCATATTGGCCTTGCCAGGATGGTACCTCAGCTCAAAATCGTAGTCCTTCAAGAACTCCATCCATCTCCGCTGTCTCATGTTCAACTCCTTCTGGTCAAACAGATATTTCAGACTCTTGTGGTCACTGAATAGAGCAAACTTCATACCACTCATGGGCATCTCGTAGACATGAGAAGTGTTCATCCACCACTCATGGGCATCGCCCTCCAGCAAATAGGTAGCGAACAATAGCTTCTGCGGATCAGTACACTGCATGACCCGGAATATCTTGTCCAGCGCCTGAAGCCATAGCGCCGCAGCAATAGGATCATAAGATCCATCAAAGGTAGGTGGCTTATGCTTACGGAAAGCATTCAGCCGGCGATAAATCTCATCTCAATCCTCAACAAACATAGGGACGGTCTGCATGGCCTCCGTAAAGCGACTGCCATCACCCAACCGACTCTGACTGTCTTCCTGCAGACTGGGTGGAGGTGGAGGCGGTGGTGGCGGTGGGGGTGGCGGTGGTGGTGGAGGAAACTGACCAATAGCAGGACCAGCCCTCATCTCCTCCAACATGACCCTCATCATGGTCATGTTTGCCAACATGTTCGCCTCGAGAACATCCTCAATGGTCCTCCGGTTTGTCTCACAAACATCTTCCGCGGCTTTCCGGTTCGCCTCGCGAATGATGTCCATCATTGCCAAGTTGGCCACTCTGCTGGCCTCCTGATCGGCTAATCTAGCCGCCTGCATCTCAGCCAATGCAGCCAGGATAGGATCGGGTTGATCCTCAGCAGTCTCATGAATTCTCCTGGGTCCTACCATGACTCTGCACGAGTTACACAAATTATGAGTTGATCAGGCCCACAAAATGTGATAACATATGCATCATCCTAATAAAAACCCAACGGAGTAAACACACGAGACAGACACACTACAGAACATCCTAAGTTATTGCAATACATACAGGCTTTTCCTTGAACCATTGCTCAGATACCATAAAATGTAATAGCCCGTGTTAACCCAGATTGTTAACATACTATCGTATTAAGCCACGCTTAATAAAATTGCGGAATAACTTTTTCTTTAATTCAATTATGACGTCATTAACTTTAGCCAACTTGATTACTTAATCAATTTCATAAAATACTGCCTGTATGTAAATTGCAAGACAACTAACTGAATACCTCATAAATATATATAAAGTCAGTATCTAAAGCCACAAGACTACAACACATAGCCTGGACCAAAATCCTAATACTTTAGTACAACTTTAACTCAAAAGAAAACATAACAAGTCTATGTGACATGGACAAACCCCATGCTCACCAAATAAGGCAACAATGCCCAAAACAGTCTTAACATAACATAAAGATCAAAGCGGAAAAACATAACAACAGTCAACATCCAGCATGTCATAATAACATCAACTCAGCTCTGGCCTCCTGCCACCTGAGCCCTCAACATTACCTGAAATAAGCGTCCCCAAACGTGGGGTGAGATCTCTAAACAAGAAATCTCAGTAAGGCAAGGGGTCCTCAAGGATCTTCCACCCCAAGCTCACTTACATGTGTAATAAAAGTTCAAAAACAGTATTTACAATATAAGTTCCAAAACTATGCAGTGCAACAGATATTCATGCCATGTGTGTTTATAAAATCTACTGGCCCGAGAAATGCAGGAATACGTCTATACCCACATAAGTACAAGGAACACCGCTTGCACCTCACCCACAGCCTCACCATCTTGTATGTACCACATACTCAGGCTTACCGTAAAGGTGGACATCACATGCATATCATAAAAGCACATTGCATATAATAGCTCAACAACATTTCTAAAACATCAAAGCATGTAACGCAGCATGCATAAACCACATCCCCATGGGACATGGTGGAACCACAAAATGGCTAAACCGAGGACACGAAAGCTTACCTTTCAAGCTAGCTATCCAAGCCAAGAGTCCAACCACTCTCAAATCCAAACACAGCAGTATCACAATCTGTTATGGACCAATATTATATCATTAATTATGCATCACAAGCATATAACTTAAAGACTACGCCTTTCCTTTACGTTTTACGTCTTAAGGCTTCCAACAAGCCATAAGCCCTTAATCATGTGATTCTGACTTAATTCATTTATTACAGAAGTTTAATCTAGGGTCTACAAACCTCCAATAGCTTACTGTTCACACAGCACAGCTACTGTTCTGCGAAATCCCAGAATATCCGGATATTACAAGGGGCATATCCGGATATACAATATCCGGATATCACACTGTCCATATCCGGATATACCATATCCGGATATCCAGATCCCTCATCCGAATATGAATATCCGGATACCATATCCGGATATGAATATCCGGATACCATATCCGGATATGAATATCCGGATATCTGTTCGACAAATATCCGGATATCTCACGGCAGAATGCAGTTTCTGCATTTTCGCGAATATCCACTCCAAAGATTTAACTTTAAACACATGTACACGTTAAAGGATGCATCTTTAATCTGTTTTAGGTTCATACTCATTATACCTTCTTGTTTACTCATTAAACATGGCCAAGACATCAACTTTAAGCATCAAAACTTAAGATCAAAGGTGACAAGGCTTACCAAAGCTCAAAACAGAGTAAAGTGTGCTCTTGGAGCTCCCCAACAGCTCCTCAACTCAGGCCATAAAAAGGTGTACGAAAATGGTGCAAAGCTTGGCCCTTTCAACACAAAGGAAGCTCCTTGAAGCCTCCAATGGCATGAACAATAGCTCACAACAAGGGAGACAATAACCCAGCCCACTAATCTGAAAGTAAACTGGCCTTTGAAGGCCGATGCATGTAAGGTGTAAAACAAAAATTTTACTGCGGAACATACATGCACACATAGGTTCATGCTTTAAGACAGCATGATGTTACCTTGTTTTTGGCCTGATCAGTCAGGGAGATCAGATGTCAGGCTTGAAGGGTTCAAACCCTCTAATGGTGATCCACACCACCGTTCGTCAATGATGCAAGAACCCTTTCTTGAAAGCCACCAGATGAACACCACAGTGAGGCTTGCTATGCGCAGAAGTGGTGAAGGTGGAGGCTAGGTATTCTGTTTGGAAAGGTGTAGTGAGCTACCCTACAGAATGGTGCATAGATGGAGGAGAGTTGGCTAGGTTTTCACACAAACCCCTAAGGTGAGGAACAAGTCATATATATGCGCACACTTGGAGAGGAGGAGGGAATTAAATCATTCAAAATGAAAAACAAACTTTCAAATCTCTTTGAAAGTTGCGCATAGAACAGTGAGATAAGGTGGAGCTGTTGCAAAACTAACTTTCCCAACAACCTCCAATCTTATCCACATGAAATTAAGTTCAAAATAATTTAAACTTAAATTCATAAACTATCATATAGCATATACTTCTCATGCGCATAATTCAGCCCTAGAAGGGGTCCAAATATATTGAGTAGTTGCATTCAAAATTTGAATCAACTCACCCACTGATTCCCTCAACCACCAAATCTGAATGGAGGTTTGTTTTAAGTGATAAGATGGCATTCTTATCACCTAAAACTTGCGCACCAAACAGCCAAGGAAGTGCCTCCGAAGATGATTCTTGATCCAAGGAATATGCTCCAATAAGATCCTGTCTTATCCTTTTGTTATGAAACAACTTTTCAAAACCAATTCAAATTCGAATTCAAACACTTGAATTCAAACGTTCAAACATTCAAATTCAAAATTCAAAATTCAAAATTTCAAATTTCAAATTCAAAATTCGAATTTCAAAATTCAAATCCAAATTCCAATTTCGAAATTCAAATTTCCAATTTTCAATTCAAAATTCGAATTTCGAAATTCCAATTCTAAATTCAAATTTCAAAATTCAAAATTCGAAATTCAAATATTTGATTATTAATTTAACTAATTAAATTAATTAGTAATGGCTTGGACTATCCAAGCCCATTACTAAACTCCATGCACCACCCACCCATTTAGGTGGGCTTCCAAACAGCTTCTTGGGCTAACAACATTATTAGGCCCAATACCTTTAAAGCTAGTCCATCATGACTACAAGGTGTTAGTGTGTGACCCATTAGGTCCAACTTAACTTCTGACATAACTGGGCTTGGGCCCAACAAGCTCACAACCCAATTAATGACAACACAGAGCACTAGCAATGCTTTGTTGCCCCAGAACTAGTCAGATTAATGACTTGATCAACCTATTGCACATATTTGGTTACCGTATGTATTTCCCTTCGTCTCGGTTATCTTCCCATTAACCTAGGGTAAGGAAATGTATCAACCCCTGCGGTTTAGGGTAAGCTTTATTCGAAATAGGGAATCTTCAATTTACTGACTCTAAAGGCAGATCATCTCATGATCTCTTTTACTATGCATAGATTCCCGAGTCCCTGTAAACGTCATCCCGATTTCTCCGGTTTACAGATTACTTAATCTCTCACAGAGATTTGACGAATTCCTTCAGCTTATTACCCTAGCCCTGTGCCCTTTAAGGACACGCCCAACAATATACCTATGAGTCTCCATGTTTCAGGCAGACGAGGTATACAATCAAAACATGCCTTCAAGAACAAAGTCTAGGTAATAACTTCTGGTCTAAGGAAAGACATACCCAAACATAAAGAGATTACTCTAATGACACTATCTGTGAGATTTCCTCATAGAGTCTCTTTTTGGGTCTGTTCAGTGCGAGCTATACTCTTATAGGTCCACCCACGACTTCAGCTAAGATATCTCCATATCTGCAGCTCATGAGGGCTTTACCTTGTATCCATATACAAGTAGATAAGTCGTACTAGTCTTTACTCGAGATCACTGATCCCCAAACTCAGTGTCTCTAGACTAGGAACATATAATTAGGAATAGACATGCAATATCCTTGAATCCTCATGATCGTGATCTCATCACAGATACTCAAGAGATACCTGTTCTATTCCAAGGGGTTTATCCAGTTCGTTCATATAATATTAACAGTAATATCGAGACACAATATGAAACTGAATAAATAGTGCTTTCATTTATTTGCGACAAATAAAGTTCTACATCTAGTGTCCTTTATTTAATCAAAAGATTGTCTCTAGGACACCCATATGCTAACAAGCTCCCACTTGGCCTAGAGCCAATCAGACCTAAGTCGTATGCCCAAAGCCTCATAATGACTATCATGTTTTCTCTGAGAAACAGCCTTTGTCAGAGAATCGGCCAGGTTATCGTCTGTGGGAACATAATCCATTTTTACATCATTCCTATCAATGATTTCTCTAATCAAATGATATCTGCGGAGCACGTGTTTAGATCTTTGATGAGACCTAGGTTCCTTTGACTGCGCAATGGCTCCAGTGTTGTCGCAAAGCAACTGTATGGGCTCATCCACGCTTGGAACCACCCTTAGTTCATTTACGAACTTCTTGATCCACATTGCCTCCTTAGCTGCTTCTGAAGCAGCTATGTATTCAGCCTCTGTCGTTGAGTCTGCTGTTATTTCCTGCTTGGAACTTTTCCAAGACACTGCCCCACCATTTAAGGTGAATACGAATCCTGACTGTGACTTGCAGTCATCTTTGTCACTCTGAAAGCTGGCATCAGTGAACCCTTTCACTGTTAACTCATTAACCCCACCATAGACCAGAAACGCATCCTTAGTTCTTCTTAAGTATTTAAGGATGGTTTTGACTGCCGTCCAGTGACCCTCTCCAGGGTCTGACTGGTATCTGCTCGTAATGCTTAAAGCATATGAGACATCTGGTCTCGTACATATCATGGCATACATGATGGATCCAATAGCCGAAGCGTATGGAATTCCACTCATGCGATCCTTCTCAGGCTGTGACTTAGGACACATAGCCCTTGATAGGTGTACCCCATGACTGACAGGAAGAAAACCCCTTTTCGACCCTTCCATGCTAAACCTCTTTAGCATCTTGTCAACGTACGTGGATTGAGATAAACCCAGCAGCCTCTTGGATCTATCTCTATAGATTTTTATACCGAGTATAAAGGCTGCCTCTCCCAAATCCTTCATGGTAAAGTTTTCTGAAAGCCACTCTTTCGTTATTTTTAATGTGGGGATGTCATTTCCTATTAGCAATATGTCATCTACATAAAGCACTAGGAAAACGACATTACTCCCACTAACCTTTCTGTAAACACAAGGTTCATCCTCGTTCTTGATAAAACCGTTACTCTTAAAGACTTCATCAAAACGTATATTCCAACTCCTTGATGCTTGCTTTAGCCCATATATTGACCTTTGTAGTTTGCATACCATATGCTCCTGATCTTTGTTTTCAAAGCCTTCAGGTTGTGTCATGTACATTTCCTCCTTCAAGAACCCATTCAAGAAGGCGGTCTTGACATCCATTTCCCAAATTTCATAGTCGTGGTATGCTGCTATTGCAAGCATGATCCTAATAGATTTGATCATGGCAACTGGTGAGAAAGTTTCATCATAGTCAACTCCTTGTCTTTGACGATACCCTTTCGCCACCAACCTAGCTTTGTAGGTCTGAACGTTGCCATCTGCATCAGTCTTTCTTTTAAAGACCCATTTATTACCGATAGGAACTATTCCTTGCGGTTTAGGAACCAAGGTCCATACCTTGTTCTGATACATCGAATCCATTTCAGATTCCATGGCTTCAAGCCATTTTGAGGAGTCAACATCTTTGACTGCCTCCTCGTAGTTACTTGGTTCATCATCCTCAACAGTTTGCAGATTCTCAATCACAAACCCGTACCTTTCAGGTGGATGGATGACCCTCGTAGATCTACGGAGTTGTGTGTTTACTTCTCCATTCGAGAACGTCGCCTGCGGAGCAGACTCGGGTTCCTCAATCTGTTCTTGTGGATCTTGCACTTCTTCAAGATCAATCTTACTCCCACTGCCTCCTTGAGAGATCAAATCCTTCTCAAGGAACTCAGCATTCTTTGACACAAACACTTTGTGTTCTTCCATGGAGTAGAAGTAGTATCCCTTAGTACCTTTAGGATACCCCACAAATAGACATTTAGTACTCTTAGCACTAAGCTTGTCTGATGTCAACGCTTTGACATAAGCTGGCGATCCCCATACCCTGAGGTAACTCAGGTTGGGTCTCTTACCACTCCATATCTCATATGGTGTGGTCTGAACAGATTTAGACGGTACCCTATTTAGAAGGTATGCCGCTGTGTCTAAGGCATATCCCCAAAACGATTTTGGAAGTTGAGTCTCACTCATCATAGACCTAACCATGTCTAACAAGGTCCTGTTTCTCCTTTCGGAGACACCGTTTTGGTGTGGTGTGTAAGGAGCGGTAAATTGTGAGAGAATTCCATTTTCTCTTAGATAACCCTGAATCTCGTGGCTCAAATATTCACCACCACGATCTGATCGTAATGTCTTAATCATCTTGCCACGTTGTTTCTCCACTTCATTCCTAAACTCTTTGAACTTTTCAAAAGCTTCAGATTTATATCTCATTAGGTATATATACCCAAATCTTGATTTGTCATCTGTAAAGGTAATGAAATAAGAATATCCACCTCTAGCCTCAATAGACATTGGGCCACATACATCAGTATGAATGAGTTCTAATAACTCACTAGCCCTATGACTCTCAAGCCCTTTGGGCTTTTGTTGAATCATTTTCCCAGCTAGACAAGATTCACACTGTCCATAGGATTCCAAATCCATGGAGTCCAGGTATCCATCTCTATGCATCCTAGACAATCTTGTTTCATTTATGTGCCCTAGTCTATAGTGCCAAAGATAAGATTGATTATCCGTCCTAGGTCGTTTCACATCTATATTGAGCACTTCATTTCCCATTTCCAACACATACAATCCATTTATTAAAGAAGCAGTACCGTAAACCATATCATTCAAAATGATAGAAAAAGTACCATTCTTAATACTGAAAGTATATCCATCTTGTTCTAAACAAGAAATTGAAATAATGTTTCTAGAAATTTGCGGAACATAAAGACAATTATTCAAATGCAATAAAAGGCCCGTAGGCAAAATAAGATCAGCATCTCCAACTGAATGAGCAGCAACTCTTGCTCCATTACCAACGCGGAGATCTACCTCGTTTCTATCCAATATCCTTGGGCTCCTAAGTACCTGCAACATATTGCAGATATGAGAACCACATCCGGTATCCAATACCCATGAGGATGGATTAGCATAAGAATAATTTATCTCAATCATGAAAATACCTGAGGCAGAAGCATCACCATGCTTCTTGTCCTTCGCATTGTTCAGGTAGTCTGGACAATTCCTCTTCCAGTGGCCTTTCTTGCCACAATGGAAGCACTCAGCATCACCCTTGTCCTTAGGTGCCTTCTTACCCTTCTTCTTGCCCTTCTTCTTCTTGGATTTTCCTTTGGGCTTAAGGGGGTCACCTTTTGCAGGCTTTACCCTTTCCCTTGGCCTTGCTAGGCCCACCAATCAAAAGAGCCTGTGTCCTATCCTTCTTGATAGACACTTCAGCTGTTGTTAACATGCTTAACAACTCAGGCAAGCTCACTTGCATCCCATGCATATTGTAATTCATGATGAATTGACTGAAGGAAGGTGGAATTGAGGTGAGGACTAAGTCATTACTTAGCTCGGCATCCATGATAAAGCCTAGGTTTCCTAGCTTCTCAATCAGCCCGATCATCTTGAGAACATGGCTGGCAACAGACATGCTCTCAGTCATCCTACAAGAGAACAGTTCTCTTGAGGCCTCATACCTCTCATGCCTGCCTTTAATATCATACAACTCCTTGAGATGTACGATAATAGAGGGAGCATCCATATGCTCATGCTGCTTTTGCAGTTCAGGCGACATGGATGCCAACATGATGCATACTGCCATCACATTGTCATCCAAGTGCTGTTGGTGGGTTACGAAATCAAATTCCGCAAACCCTTCTTCCCCTTCCCGTGGAGCTACGGGTATTACAGCATCTAAAACGTAGGCAATCTTTTCGGCCCTTAGAACTATTCTTAGGTTCCAATACCAGTCCATAAAATTTGAACCGGTCAGTTTATTCGTATCGAGTATTGAACGCAGTGACAGTGGATTAGTCATACTATAAGCTGAAAAGGATGTAAAGATAGTTTTAGTTAATATACGGTTATGTAGTTAAAAGCAAATTATTAAAGACTTGAAATAATTTGCCCCTCCCACTATTTTATCTAAGTCAATGACTCTTCCTTTTGACTTAGGGTTAATCTACTTTAGATTTTACCTTAGTGGGATTAAGAGTGCGATTATTTATTTTAACCTCCGTCTGAGACCGCAAGATTAATTTAAATAAAGGGTTGATCTTTATCAATAGTATCTCATACCCACTCTTAACATTAGGTTGACAACTCTTTGTCACTTAGTGGTGCATCTCATGCAACCAACCTAGCATCATTACCCTAAGCACATAAGCCCGGCTGTGCCTGCAACTTATGTCTTAGTTAAGCATTAAACCAGCACCCTAAGTGTCTTACACTTCAAACACTACTCTAGCCCAACGAAATAGTGGGTCCCAACTGAGTTGTGGAGCACCACTATGTAGAAGAGTTTTGAGTAGCATTGGTGGTGGGAGATAATCATATGCTTAATTATTTATTCCTTTTAAGGGTTCCTTTTATCTTGGGGTTAATTAGGTCCCATCAAACGCATATTGTAAGTTATCATGCTAGTCGTTACCTATGTCAAACATCTATCGGTATACACTAGTCGTTATTGGACAAACATAATAACCATACGAACGCGGTTTGCCCAATTCATGCATACTAGACGTTCTAATCATACATGCATATAAACAGTTTATATTGAGATAGCCATGGTGCTCGCGCTTTTGTCCTTTTTGCTTCTTCAAGCAACGGCCGCTTGTCGTCTATACGCCACTAGCCTATTTCTCTAATTACAAATAATTAAAGAAACTCCATAACATTTTGGAGGGACAAAATTACAAAATTTAAATTACAAATACACTTGTAAATTAAAATGCGCGATTATACATTAATTTAAAAATTCAAAAAAATTCAAATCCGGGCACCATGACCATCCCCTTCCTGTTTGTACCTGAAAAGTTCAAAACTTGCAAACACAAACATTATATTATCACATAACATTTTCACATGTATTTTGACATTTAACATTTAAACATCAAAATAACATCTAGATTCATAATCTTAAATTTCTCATTGGCCGAATTTAAAAACAATTTCAATTCAAATTTTGTTAATTCTTTCTTAAAGAAAACAAAATTAAACCATGCATGTAGCCATATATCCCTACATGGCCGAATCATAGGGGTGACTATATGATAAATTTTGTCACAAAATTTCATGCATATAAACATGACACAATTCATGGAGAAAAATAAGAAATCATTCAAGGTACTCTTAGTACCCTCCATGGCCGAATCTACCCTATCAAAAAGGGTGTTCCTTTTAAAACTTTCATAAAGAAAAAGAAACTAAACCATGATGCATAAAGTTTTATGAACACAGAATCAAATTTTCATGTTCATAAAAACAAAAACTTTAACACTTTAAAGGATTTGTGATTCAAAATCCACATGCAGAATTTAAACTTTAACCCTTTAAAGATTTTTGACCGTGAAAAACTCTTTTCACAAACAAGGTACCATCACCCGTCGATGGTAAAGCAACCGGGCTCTGATACCACTTGAAAGTAAACTGGCCTTTGAAGGCCGATTCATGTAAGGTGTAAAACAAAAATTTTACTGCGGAACATACATGCACACATAGGTTCATGCTTTAAGACAGCATGATGTTACCTTGTTTTTGGCCTGATCAGTCAGGGAGATCAGATGTCAGGCTTGAAGGGTTCAAACCCTCTAATGGTGATCCACACCATCGTTCGTCAATGATGCAAGAACCCTTTCTTGAAAGCCACCAGATGAACACCACAGTGAGGCTTGCTATGCGCAGAAGTGGTGAAGGTGGAAGCTAGGTATTCTGTTTGGAAAGGTGTAGTGAGCTACCCTACAGAATGGTGCATAGATGGAGGAGAGTTGGCTAGGTTTTCACACAAAACCCTAAGGTGAGGAACAAGTCATATATATGCGCACACTTGGAGAGGAGGAGGGAATTAAATCATTCAAAATGAAAAACAAACTTTCAAATCTCTTTGAAAGTTGCGCATAGAACAATGAGATAAGGTGGAGCTGTTGCAAAACTAACTTTCCCAACAACCTCCAATCTTATCCACACGAAATTAAGTTCAAAATAATTTAAACTTAAATTCATAAACTATCATATAGTATATACTTCTCATGCGCATAATTCAGCCCTAGAAGGGGTCCAAATATATTGAGTAGTTGCATTCAAAATTTGAATCAACTCACCCACTGATTCCCTCAACCACCAAATCTGAATGGAGGTTTGTTTTAAGTGATAAGATGACATTCTTATCACCTAAAACTTGCGCACCAAACAGCCAAGGAAGTGCCTCCAAAGATGCTTCTTGATCCAAGGAATATGCTCCAATAAGATCCTGTCTTATCCTTTTGTTATGAAACAACTTTTCAAAACCAATTCAAATTCGAATTCAAACACTTGAATTCAAACGTTCAAACATTCAAATCCAAAATTCAAAATTCAAAATTTCAAATTTCAAATTCAAAATTCGAATTTCAAAATTCCAATCCAAATTCAAATTTCAAAATTCAAATTTCAAATTTCAAATTTTAAATTCAAAATGCGAATTTCGAAATTCAAATTCTAAATTCAAATTTCAAAATTCAAATTTCAAATTCAAAATTCGAAATTCAAATATTTGATTATTAATTTAACTAATTAAATTAATTAGTAATGGCTTGGACTGTCCAAGCCCATTACTAAACTCCATGCACCACCCACCCATTTAGGTGGGCTTCCAAACAGCTTTTTGGGCTAACAACATTATTAGGCCCAATACCTTTAAAGCTAGTCCATCATGACTACAAGGTGTTAGTGTGTGACCCATTAGGTCCAACTTAGCTTCTGACATAACTGGGCTTGGGCCCAACAAGCTCACAACCCAATTAATGACAACACAGAGCACTAGCAATGCTTTGTTGCCCCAGAACTAGTCAGATTAATGACTTGATCAACCTATTGCACATATTTGGTTACCGTATGTATTTCCCTTCGTCTCGGTTATCTTCCCATTAACCTAGGGTAAGGAAATGTATCAACCCCTGCGGTTTAGGGTAAGCTTTATTCGAAATAGGGAATCTTCAATTTACTGACTCTAAAGGCAGATCATCTCATGATCTCTTTTACTATGCATAGATTTCCGAGTCCCTGTAAACGTCATCCCGATTTCTCCGGTTTACAGATAACTTAATCTCTCACAGAGATTTGACGAATTCCTTCAGCTTATTACCCTAGCCCTGTGCCCTTTAAGGACACGCCCAACAATATACCTATGAGTCTCCATGTTTCAGGCAGACGAGGTATACAATCAAAACATACCTTCAAGAACAAAGTCTAGGTAATAACTTCTGGTCTAAGGAAAGACATACCCAAACATAAAGAGATTACTCTAATGACACTATCTGTGAGATTTCCTCATAGAGTCTCTTTTTGGGTCTGTTCAGTGCGAGCTATACTCTTATAGGTCCACCCACGACTTCAGCTAAGATATCTCCATATCTGCAGCTCATGAGGGCTTTACCTTGTATCCATATACAAGTAGATAAGTCGTACTAGTCTTTACTCGAGATCACTGATCCCCAAACTCAGTGTCTCTAGACTAGGAACATATAATTAGGAATAGACATGCAATATCCTTGAATCCTCATGATCGTGATCTCATCACAGATACTCAAGAGATACCTGTTCTATTCCAAGGGGTTTATCCAGTTCGTTCATATAATATTAACAGTAATATCGAGACACAATATGAAACTGAATAAATAGTGCTTTCATTTATTTGCGACAAACAAAGTTCTACATCTAGTGTCCTTTATTTAATCAAAAGATTGTCTCTAGGACACCCATATGCTAACAAGCTCCCACTTGGCCTAGAGCCAATCAGACCTAAGTCGTATGCCCAAAGCCTCATAATGACTATCATGTTTTCTCTGAGAAACAGCCTTTGTCAGAGAATCGGCCAGGTTATCGTCTGTGGGAACATAATCCATTTTTACATCATTCCTATCAATGATTTCTCTAATCAAATGATATCTGCGGAGCACGTGTTTAGATCTTTGATGAGACCTAGGTTCCTTTGACTGCGCAATGGCTCCAGTGTTGTCGCAAAGCAACTGTATGGGCTCATCCACGCTTGGAACCACCCTTAGTTCATTTACGAACTTCTTGATCCACATTGCCTCCTTAGCTGCTTCTGAAGCAGCTATGTATTCAGCCTCTGTCGTTGAGTCTGCTGTTATTTCCTGCTTGGAACTTTTCCAAGACACTACCCCACCATTTAAGGTGAATACGAATCCTGACTGTGACTTGCAGTCATCTTTGTCACTCTGAAAGCTGGCATCAGTGAACCCTTTCACTGTTAACTCATTAACCCCACCATAGACCAGAAACGCATCCTTAGTTCTTCTTAAGTATTTAAGGATGGTTTTGACTGTCGTCCAGTGACCCTCTCCAGGGTCTGACTGGTATCTGCTCGTAATGCTTAAAGCATATGAGACATCTGGTCTCGTACATATCATGGCATACATGATGGATCCAATAGCCGAAGCGTATGGAATTCCACTCATGCGATCCTTCTCAGGCTGTGACTTAGGACACATAGCCCTTGATAGGTGTACCCCATGACTGACAGGAAGAAAACCCCTTTTCGACCCTTCCATGCTAAACCTCTTTAGCATCTTGTCAACGTACGTGGATTGAGATAAACCCAGCAGCCTCTTGGATCTATCTCTATAGATTTTTATACCGAGTATAAAGGCTGCCTCTCCCAAATCCTTCATGGTAAAGTTTTCTGAAAGCCACTCTTTCGTTATTTTTAATGTGGGGATGTCATTTCCTATTAGCAATATGTCATCTACATAAAGCACTAGGAAAACGACATTACTCCCACTAACCTTTCTGTAAACACAAGGTTCATCCTCGTTCTTGATAAAACCGTTACTCTTAACGACTTCATCAAAACGTATATTCCAACTCCTTGATGCTTGCTTTAGCCCATATATTGACCTTTGTAGTTTGCATACCATATGCTCCTCATCTTTGTTTTCAAAGCCTTCAGGTTGTGTCATGTACATTTCCTCCTTCAAGAACCCATTCAAGAAGGCGGTCTTGACATCCATTTGCCAAATTTCATAGTCGTGGTATGCTGCTATTGCAAGCATGATCCTAATAGATTTGATCATGGCAACTGGTGAGAAAGTTTCATCATAGTCAACTCCTAGTCTTTGACGATAACCTTTCGCCACCAACCTAGCTTTGTAGGTCTGAACGTTGCCATCTGCATCAGTCTTTCTTTTAAAGACCCATTTATTACCGATAGGAACTATTCCTTGCGGTTTAGGAACCAAGGTCCATACCTTGTTCTGATACATCGAATCCATTTCAGATTCCATGGCTTCAAGCCATTTTGAGGAGTCAACATCTTTGACTGCCTCCTCGTAGTTACTTGGTTCATCATCCTCAACAGTTTGCAGATTCTCAATCACAAACCCGTACCTTTCAGGTGGATGGATGACCCTCGTAGATCTACGGAGTTGTGTGTTTACTTCTCCATTCGAGAACGTCGCCTGCGGAGCAGACTCGGGTTCCTCAATCTGTTCTTGTGGATCTTGCACTTCTTCAAGATCAATCTTACTCCCACTGCCTCCTTGAGAGATCAAATCCTTCTCAAGGAACTCAGCATTCTTTGACACAAACACTTTGTGTTCTTCCATGGAGTAGAAGTATATCCCTTAGTACCTTTAGGATACCCCACAAATAGACATTTAGTACTCTTAGCACTAAGCTTGTCTGATGTCAACGCTTTGACATAAGCTGGCGATCCCCATACCCTGAGGTAACTCAGGTTGGGTCTCTTACCACTCCATATCTCATATGGTGTGGTCTGAACAGATTTAGACGGTACCCTATTTAGAAGGTATGCCGCTGTGTCTAAGGCATATCCCCAAAACGATTTTGGAAGTTGAGTCTCACTCATCATAGACCTAACCATGTCTAACAAGGTCCTGTTTCTCCTTTCGGAGACACCGTTTTGGTGTGGTGTGTAAGGAGCGGTAAATTGTGAGAGAATTCCATTTTCTCTCAAATAACCCTGAATCTCGTGGCTCAAATATTCACCACCACGATCTGATCGTAATGTCTTAATCATCTAGCCACGCTGTTTCTCCACTTCATTCCTAAACTCTTTGAACTTTTCAAAAGCTTCAGATTTATATCTCATTAGGTATATATACCCAAATCTTGATTTGTCATCTGTAAAGGTAATGAAATAAGAATATCCACCTCTAGCCTCAATAGACATTGGGCCACATACATCAGTATGAATGAGTTCTAATAACTCACTAGCCCTATGACTCTCAAGCCCTTTGGGCTTTTGTTGAATCATTTTCCCAGCTAGACAAGATTCACACTGTCCATAGGATTCCAAATCCATGGAGTCCAGGTATCCATCTCTATGCATCCTAGACAATCTTGTTTCATTTATGTGCTCTAGTCTACAGTGCCAAAGATAAGATTGATTATCCGTCCTAGGTCGTTTCACATCTATATTGAGCACTTCATTTCCCATTTCTAACACATAAAATCCATTTATTAAAGAAGCAGTACCGTAAACCATATCATTCAAAATGATAGAAAAAGTACCATCCCTAATACTGAAAGTATATCCATCTTGTTCTAAACAAGAAATTGAAATAATGTTTCTAGAAATTTGCGGAACATAAAGACAATTATTCAAATGCAATAAAAGGCCCATAGGCAAAATAAGGTCAGCATCTCCAACTGAATGAGCAGCAACTCTTGCTCCATTACCAACGCGGAGATCTACCTCGTTTCTATCCAATATCCTTGGGCTCCTAAGTACCTGCAACATATTGCAGATATGAGAACCACATCCGGTATCCAATACCCATGAGGATGGATTAGCATAAGAATAATTTATCTCAATCATGAAAATACCTGAGGCAGAAGCATCACCATGCTTCTTGTCCTTCGCATTGTTCAGGTAGTCTGGACAATTCCTCTTCCAGTGGCCTTTCTTGCCACAATGGAAGCACTCAGCATCACCCTTGTCCTTAGGTGCCTTCTTACCCTTCTTCTTGCCCTTCTTCTTCTTGGATTTTCCTTTGGGCTTAAGGGGGTCACCTTTTGCAGGCTTTACACTTTCCCTTGGCCTTGCTAGGCCCACCAATCAAAAGAGCCTGTGTCCTATCCTTCTTGATAGACACTTCAGCTGTTGTTAACATGCTTAACAACTCAGGCAAGCTCACTTGCATCCCATGCATATTGTAATTCATGATGAATTGACTGAAGGAAGGTGGAAGTGAGGTGAGGACTAAGTCATTACTTAGCTCGGCATCCATGATAAAGCCTAGGTTTCCTAGCTTCTCAATCAGCCCGATCATCTTGAGAACATGGCTGGCAACAGACATGCTCTCCGTCATCCTACAAGAGAACAGTTCTCTTGAGGCCTCATACCTCTCATGTCTGCCTTTAATATCATACAACTCCTTGAGATGTACGATAATAGAGGGAGCATCCATATGCTCATGCTGCTTTTGCAGTTCAGGCGACATGGATGCCAACATGATGCATACTGCCATCACATTGTCATCCAAGTGCTGTTGGTGGGTTACGAAATCAAATTCCGCAAACCCTTCTTCCCCTTCCCGTGGAGCTACGGGTATTACAACATCTAAAACGTAGGCAATCTTTTCGGCCCTTAGAACTATTCTTAGGTTCCGATACCAGTCCATAAAATTTGAATCGGTCAGTTTATTCGTATCGAGTATTGAACGCAGTGACAGTGGATTAGTCATACTATAAGCTGAAAAGGATGTAAAGATAGTTTTAGTTAATATACGGTTATGTAGTTAAAAGCAAATTATTAAAGACTTGAAATAATTTGCCCCTCCCACTATTTTATCTAAGTCAATGACCCTTCCTTTTGACTTAGGGTTAATCTACTTTAGATTTTACCTTAGTGGGATTAAGAGTGCGATTATTTATTTTAACCTCCGTCTGAGACCGCAAGATTAATTTAAATAAAGGGTTGATCTTTATCAACAGTATCTCATACCCACTCTTAACATTAGGTTGACAACTCTTTGTCACTTAGTGGTGCATCTCATGCAACCAACCTAGCATCATTACCCTAAGCACATAAGCCCGGCTGTGCCTGCAACTTATGTCTTAGTTAAGCATTAAACCAGCACCCTAAGTGTCTTAAACTTCAAACACTACTCTAGCCCAACGAAATAGTGGGTGCCAACTGAGTTTTGGAGCACCACTATGTAGAAGAGTTTTGAGTAGCATTGGTGGTGGGAGATAATCATATGCTTAATTATTTATTCCTTTTAAGGGTTCCTTTTATCTTGGGGTTAATTAGGTCCCATCAAACGCATATTGTAAGTTATCATGCTAGTCGTTACCTATGTCAAACATCTATCGGTATACACTAGTCGTTATTGGACAAACATAATAACCATACAAACGCGGTTTGCCCAATTCATGCATACTAGACGTTCTAATCATACATGCATATAAACAGTTTATATTGAGATAGCCATGGTGCTCGCGCTTTTGTCCTTTTTGCTTCTTCAAGCAACGGCCTCTTGTCGTCTATACGCCACTAGCCTATTTCTCTAATTACAAATAATTAAAGAAACTCCATAACATTTTGGAGGGACAAAATTACAAAATTTAAATTACAAATACACTTGTAAATTAAAATGCGCGATTACATATTAATTTAAAAATTCAAAAAAATTCAAATCCGGGCACCATGACCATCCCCTTCCTGTTTGTACCTGAAAAGTTCAAAACTTGCAAACACAAACATTATATTATCACATAACATTTTCACATGTATTTTGACATTTAACATTTAAACATCAAAATAACATCTAGATTCATAATCTTAAATTTCTCATTGGCCGAATTTAAAAACAATTTCAATTCAAATTTTGTTAATTCTTTCTTAAAGAAAACAAAATTAAACCATGCATGTAGCCATATATCCCTACATGGCCGAATCATAGGGGTGACTATATGATAAATTTTGTCACAAAATTTCATGCATATAAACATGACACAATTCATGGAGAAAAATAAGAAATCATTCAAGGTACTCTTAGTACCCTCCATGGCCGAATCTACCCTATCAAAAATGGTGTTCCTTTTAAAACTTTCATAAAGAAAAAGAAACTAAACCATGATGCATAATGTTTTATGAACACAGAATCAAATTTTCATGTTCATAAAAACAAAAACTTTAACACTTTAAAGGATTTGTGATTCAAAATCCGGTGGTGTGGATCACCATTAGAGGGTTTGAACCCTTCAAGCCTGACATCTGATCTCCCTGACTGATCAGGCCAAAAACAAGGTAACATCATGCTGTCTTAAAGCATGAACCTATGTGTGCATGTATGTTCCGCAGTAAAATTTTTGTTTTACACCTCTAATGGTGATCCACACCACTGGATTTTGAATCACAAATCCTTTAAAGTGTTAAAGTTTTTGTTTTTATGAACATGTAAATTTGATTCTATGTTCATAAAATATTATGCATCATGGTTTAGTTTCTTTTTCTTTATGAAAGTTTTAAAAGGAACACCCTTTTTGAAAGGGTAGATTCGGCCATGGAAGGTACTAAGAGTACCTTGAATGATTTCTTATTTTTCTCCATGAATTGTGTCATGTTTATATGCATGAAATTTTGTGACAAAATTTATCATATAGTCACCTATATGATTCGGCCATGAAGGGGTTGATGGCTACATTCATGGTTTAATTTTGTTTTCTTTAAGAAAGAATTAACAAAATTTGAATTAAAATTGTTTTTTAAATTCGGCCAATGAGAAATTTAAGATTATGAATCTTGATGTTATTTTGATGTTTAAATGTTAAATGTCAAAATACATGTGAAAATATTATGTGATAATATAATGTTTGTGTTTGCATGTTTTGAACTTTTCAGGTACAAACAGGAAGGGGGTGGTCATGGTGCCCGGATTTGAATTTTGAATTTTAAAATTAATGTGTAATCGCTCCTTTTAATTTACAAGTGTATTTGTAATTTAAATTTTGTATTTTTGTCCCTCCAAAATGTTATGGAGTTTCTTTAATTATTTGTAATTAGAGAAATAGGCTAGTGGCGTATAGACGACAAGCGGCCGTTGCTTAAAGAAGCAAAAGGGACAAAAGCGCGAGCACCATGGCTGTCTCAATATAAACTGTTTATATGCATGTATGATTAGAACGTCTAGTATGCATGAATTGGGCAAACCGCGTTTTGTATGGTTATTATGTTTGTCCAATAGCGACTAGTGTATACCGGTAGATGTTTGACATAGGTAACGACTAGCATGATAACTTACAATATGCGTTTGATGGGACCTAATTAACCCTAAAATAAAAGGAACCCTTAAAAGGAATAAATAATTAAGCTTGTGATTACCTCCCACCACCAATGCTACTCAAAACTCTTCTACATAGTGGTGCTCCACAACTCAGTTGGGACCCACTATTTCGTTGGGCTAGAGTAGTGTTTGAAGTGTAAGACACTTAGGGTGTTGGTTTAATGCTTAACTAAGACATAAGTTGCAGGCACAGCCGGACTTATGTGCTTAGGGTAATGGTGCTAGGTTGGTTGCATGAGATGCACCACTAAGTGACAAAGAGTTGTCAACCTAATGTTAAGAGAGGGTATGAGATACTGTTGATAAAGATCAACCCATTATTTAAATAAATCTTGCGGTCTCAGACGGAGATTAAAATAAATAATCGCACTCTTAATCCCACTAAGGTAAAATCTAAAGTAGATTAACCCTAAGTCAAAAGGAAGGGTCATTAACTTAGATAAAATAGTGGGAGTGGCAAATTATTTCAAGTCTTTAATAATTTACTTTTAACTACATAACCGTATATTAACTAAAACTATCTTTACATCCTTTTCAGCTTATAGTATGACTAATCCACTGTCACTGCGTTCAATACTCGATACGAATAAACTGACCGGTTCAAATTTTATGGACTGGTATCGGAACCTAAGAATAGTTCTAAGGGCCGAAAAGATTGCCTACATTTTAGATGCTGTAATACCCGTAGCTCCACGGGAAGGGGAAGAAGGGTTTGCGGAATTTGATTTCGTAACCCACCAACAGCACTTGGATGACAATGTGATGGCAGTATGCATCATGTTGGCATCCATGTCGCCTGAACTGCAAAAGCAGCATGAGCATATGGATGCTCCCTCTATTATCGTACATCTCAAGGAGTTGTATGATATTAAAGGCAGGCATGAGAGGTATGAGGCCTCAAGAGAACTGTTCTCTTGTAGGATGACTGAGAGCATGTCTGTTGCCAGCCATGTTCTCAAGATGATCGGGCTGATTGAGAAGCTAGGAAACCTAGGCTTAATCATGGATGTCGAGCTAAGTAATGACTTAGTCCTCACCTCACTTCCACCTTCCTTCAGTCAATTCATCATGAATTACAATATGCATGGGATGCAAGTGAGCTTGCCTGAGTTGTTAAGCATGTTAACAACAGCTGAAGTGTCTATCAAGAAGGATAGGACACAGGCTCTTTTGATTGGTGGGCCTAGCAAGGCCAAGGGAAAGGGTAAGGAGCCTGCAAAAGGTGACCCCCTTAAGCCCAAAGGAAAATCCAAGAAGAAGAAGGGCAAGAAGAAGGGTAAGAAGGCACCTAAGGACAAGGGTGATGCTGAGTGCTTCCATTGTGGCAAGAAAGGCCACTGGAAGAGGAATTGTCCAGACTACCTGAACAATGTGAAGGACAAGAAGCATGGTGATGCTTCTGCCTCAGGTATTTTCATGATTGAGATAAATTATTCTTATGCTAATCCATCCTCATGGGTATTGGATACCGGATGTGGTTCTCATATCTGCAATATGTTGCAGATACTTAGGAGCCCAAGGAGATTGGATAGAAACGAGGTGGATCTCTGCGTTGGTAATGGAGCAAGAGTTGCTGCTCATTCAGTTGGAGATGCTGACCTTATTTTGCCTACGGCCCTTTTATTGCATTTGAATAATTGTCTTTATGTTCCGCATATTTCTAAAAACATTATTTCAATTTCTTGTTTAGAACAAGATGGTTATACTTTCAGTATGACATAGCAAGATGATTAAGACAATG
>JAVKPL010004659.1:0-22997 GCA_032173675.1 Gastrolobium villosum
CATGCCTGACTCAATATCATGAAATTCCAATAATGCCATCAGCTTCTTAAATATACAAGTCTACATTGATTACCCCTCACACAGATAAATAATGTTCACTCAACACTCAGTGTTTAAGGGTATCATGAGCACTTAATTACTCAAAGCTATAACACTACCATATGCTTGATCATATTCTAAAAAATTCTTAAAATTGAAGAATCAAACACATGCATCAATTGATCAAAAGGACTTCACAGGTTGTAACTTGGCTGAGGTAATAGGTAGGAAAATTTGGATAGTAGCTAAAACAACCAGGAGATTGAAAACTGATATTATTTCATTTTTAACAAATTCAACTCAATTATTTTGCTCCACTAACATTCCCACAGAATTTCGGGAATTAATTCCTTCCAGCCACCTTTTATTTTTTTTTATTTTTTCTTGCTTTTCACTTTACCCTTTCTCTCTTTTGTTTTTATAAGGGTGTATATGAATTTTTTCATCCCTTAATTCCTTTGAGCTTACCTCAATTTCTTTATTTTATTTTCAACACATTCATTGATTCAATCTAAACTAAGGTAAGTCCTATGGATATTGGCTAAACCATTAATCAGGCCACAGGTCATTTTACAACAAATCAGTTCAGGCTCGAAAGGGCTAGCAAGGGAAAATTTCATACAGGTGGGTTATTTTGGCCAATAGCTAATAAGAACAAAATGCCTTTATCATATCAATCAATGCATGCATCACAGAGAAACAAATCAAGTTCTAGAGCATTACAACAGTGAGGCCTCTCAACAAAAATTTCAGTGTTTAGGCTCAAAACCTCACAGCTATGGTATCAATGCAGACTTAAGAAAATTGACTTCAGACATTATCAGAATTCACAATATTAACTCAGACAAACGAGCAATCATGCAATCTAATTATGCCTATGCAATGTTATGCCAGAAATTCATACAATATATTCCAAGAATTTAATCATGTACATTAACAAGATGAGCACATTTAAACCTGGGATTTGTTCAAAACACACATTTATATTTTTTTATTATTATTTTTTTATATATCACACAAAAAAACTATAAAAATAACTAAGAAAATTAAAAGAGTTAGAATATCTCCCATGATATAAGAATTGCAGTTCTAAGGTGCAAGCCTACCATTCCCGAATTTAGAGCATTGTTGTCCTCAGCAATAATTAAACCACAAGAAGGAAGAAAATCCTGCACAATAAAACAAACAGTGGCATATAGAAGAAACTATAATGCACACATTAAAACATCAGAGAAAAATATACCAACACAAAATAACTTAAAAATACGAAACAGAAAAATAAACTAATATACAAGATCTCCGTCAGCAAGGAGATATGATCATCCCTCCATGTCATCCCCCTCAGCAATGTGGGATGACTCAGCAAATGAAGGGTCTGGTGGTACTGGTTGCCTTGGTGTATGGGACCACCATTCCCAGATTTGATCCAAACCATGGATCCATGTTAAGAACTCTTTGAAACTTTGATTTTTCCGAGAGATAGAGTCTCGGTGTCTCTTGTCAAACTTCAGCTCCCGTTATCTTTTCCAACTTGTATCAAAGAAGTTCACTATTTCCTTTCTTCTTGCCTTCTTCTTTGTAGGAGTACGCCTCTCTTGAAGAGTTCTCACCTCTTTGACATCCTCAATTAAATTTTTAGGAAGATCTTTCACTTCCATTTTTGGGGTTCCATCTTCTTTGTCTTCATCTTTGAGATTTTGAGGAAGCTCAACTGCTACATCTTTTTCTTCCTTAAACACTTCAAGACTAAAACAATCGTCTTTGTAAGAAGACTGTTTTAAAGAATCAAAGACATGAATAGTGACAGACTCATCATTCATTCTTAGCTCTAGCTTCCCGCTTTCTACATCAATTAGTGCACGAGATGTAGCTAAGAAAGGTCTACCCAACAAAAGTGGCATTTCAGCTCCTCCTTCCATATCCAACACTACAAAATCAGCAGGGAAGATGAACTTGTCTACCTTCACAAGAACATCTTATATTATTCCACTAGGCTTTCTTACAGACTTATCAGCAAGTTGAAGAGATGCCAAAGTGGGTTTCAAATCAGTAATCCCCAGAGATTTACAAACAGACAAGGGCATTAGATTTATACTTTCCCCAAGATCATACAAGGCTCTACCAAATTTGGTATTCCCAATTTCAATAGGAATATTGAAGCTCCCTGGATCATGATGCTTAGGCGGGAACTTCTTTGTAATTATAGCACTACACTCTTCAATGAGTGTCACCGTTTGGCATTCCTGCAACTTGTGCTTTCTTAACAAGAGGTCCTTCATAAACTTGGCATAATTGGGCATGCCAGCCAAGGCTTCAGCAAAATGAATATTTATATGTAATTTCTTGAAAATATCAAGAAATCTGCCATATTGTTGCTTTTGAGCATCCTTCTTGAATCTGTCAGGATAAGGTGCCATGGCTCGCACATATTCAGGATTCAGCTCAAACTTCTTCTTTTCAGCAACAATAGGAGGCTCTTTTTCTTCTCCTTTCTGAAGAGGTGTCTGGACATTAGAAGGAATCTCCTCTTCTTTTTCTGGCTCCTCCACCGCCTTAAGCTTTTCTGGAGCTCCTACCACCTTACCACTTCTAGTTGTGATAAACATACAATCCTCTTTGGAATTTTTAAATGTGTTACTAGAGGAAGTGCCTGGATTTTTATCAGCAACTTGCTTAGCCAACTAGCCAACTTGATTTTCCAAATTCCTGATAGAAGCACTCATGTTTTTAGTAGTGGCCCTAGTCTCTTCCATGAAGGCATTGGAGTGTTGAGCTATTTTTCCAACTAACATCTCCAAATCAGAAGGTTCCTTAACTTGGACTGGTGGAGGCTGCAAGTAGTTGTTGGAATTGTAATCCAGTCCTGTTCCTTAAGCTCTCCTCTGAAAATTGTTATTTCCAGAAGGGAAATTCTGATTCCTTGGAATGTTTCTTGGTGGAGATCTTTGCTCGTACCATACTCCATTCACATGCACTTGTTGAGGAGAATCAGAAGATAACAAAGATGAGCATTCATTGGATTCATGCTCACCCTTGCAGTATTCACAAATCACATATGCAACTTGCATAGTGGAAAGTTGCATCTTGTCCAGTCTTGAGGTCAGATTTGCTAGCTGTTGTGCTAACAATTTATTTTCAGCCAGAATCGCATCATTATTATCCAGGTGTAGAATCTCTCTCTTAGGCTTGGCTGTCAAAAATTCATTTTCATTGGCAGCCATTCTCTCTATTAACTCCAGGGTCTCATTTGCTCTCAAAGATTTGATGCTACCACCTGCTGCACCATTTAACACCATCCGAACTTCAGGTTTACACCCATTGAAAAAAATTCTGACATGATCACCATTTGTCATGGGGTAATGAGGACATCTCCTCATTAGATCCTTGAAGCGGTTCCATGCTGCACACATAGTTTCACCCTCAGCCTGGGTGAAATTGGTGATATCATTCACCATCTGGTTAAACCTCTCCATGGAAAAGAACTCAGCAAAGAATTTATTTGAGAGACTCTCCCATGATGGAATACTTCTTGCTGGTTGCCTTTCCAACCAATTCAAAGCCTTCCCCTTTAGAGCAAAGGGAAACAGTCTCAGCCTGACTACATCGTTGGACACCTGGGGGTGTTTAGTGGAGTCACAGATCATCAGAAATCTGTCAATGAACCTGTGAGGGTCCTCATCAGCCTCTCCACCAAACTGAGCTCGCTCTACCAACTGAATATTGGCAGACTTGAGCTCCCAATGGTTGTTCCCTACTTCTGGATGAACAATGCTTGAATTTGGTATGTTGAATGTTGGTGTAAGGATTGTATCCATGAGTGGATTGTCCACTTCATCATTATTCCCGGCCATTATTTATGCTCCTTCAAACAGAATTCCCAACTCGTTGAATGCAAGCTTCTTTCGAGCAAGTTTTCTGTTCCTCTTTTGTGCTCTAGTGATTTCCAAATTAAGTGGAAATTCTGGGATTGTACCTCGCATACAACTCAGAAAAGAGATCAATAGCACTGTTCAAATAAAAATGAATATAAAATGAATAAAGAAAATAAAAATATTCACAAATATGCACAAATCCAATCTAAAAGATCAAGATTATATGATATCAGAAACGCCAATCCCCGGCAACGGCGCCAAAAACTTGATGCTACCCGGCAAGTATACCGATCGCACAAGTAATAAAGTGATAAGAAAAGTTCGTCTCCACAGGGATTAGGATCTAATATCAATTAAACTTTTCCTTTAAGAATGGACGATTTCAAAAGAGTTTTGACAAATATTGTCAATTTGAGTAAAATTGTAATCTAAAAATAAAAGGACTTGTTTTTGTAATTTTGTGTTGATAAATAAAACAATAAGATTGAAAATTATTTTGTAAAGATTATGAGAAAAACATTGTAGCCAGGGTTCATTCACCAAATGATCCCCGCTTTTTACTCCGGATTGATTTACAATAATTATTTATATAATCACTCAGATAAATTATCATCTAAAAAGATTTAATAGTTAACCCTCAATTCCTTGCAGGGTTAACCCTTTAATCCTATGAGAAACCCCAATTCCTTGCAATGTTTCTCATGGGATCAAGCAATGGGCGCAATAATTTAAGCATCTACAATCGTATACATGTCTATTCCTAGCACGCATACAGATTGTTATCTTACCCCCTTTCGAAATCAAAACCCCAATATTCCTATCTAGGGTTTTGATCCTCAAATATCCCCAACTATCAGATTGATCCACTCTAACAAAGGGAATATAAAATCCGCACAGAGTAAAGATAAAGATAATTATATAAATTAAAAACTACAAATCAATCCTTCGTGTCAAGGGTTCACATATGGATCGTGACCCTGACTACAATAAAAATGATCTAGCCGATCAAAATCATGATCGCTGATCTAAAATTCAACATAAAATTAAAACAAGAGATGAAGAAATACTAGAAGGAGATGAAGAACGAAGAACGCCTCCAGTCTCTCCTCCCTGCCTCTCCAGATCTGCCTATTCTGTGTGTTTCACTGTGTATCTCAGAACTTCAGAATCTGTCTCAATGTCAGTCTGCTGACCTAATTTCATAAAAGGTCCATTTATATTGTTTTCTTTTCATTCCAAAAATGCCCCTCGGAAACACGGAGATCCGTCCCGCAAACCGGCGCCGGTTGGCGCCGGGTTGGCGCAAGTCAGCACCACGCTTCTGCCGAAAATCGTGAACCGGCGTTGGATGGCGCCATGATGTGCAATTTTGGGGCGCCACCTTGCGCCATAATTTGATGAAAAAGTGTCACTACTTGGCATGGAAATGGCGCCAAGTAGCGCCAAGCTACTGCCATTTTGTTGCTTTTCCAGAATCCGGCGCCGGTTGGCGCCACTTCCAATGTACCTCTGTGCAGTTCGGAAATTGGCGCGGGTGTGCGCCAGTGTGGTGCCGGTCCACGCCATGCTTCTGGAATTTGTAGTGTGTTGCACCCGTGTAGAATTGCATTAACAGGCTTTTTATAATTTTCACTTCTTTTTCCTGTAAAAATACAACTAAAAGGTGAATATTATTGACATAGAAAGAATCATTATAATTAGAAAATATGTATTTAAATTGCTCTCTTATGACTCAATTCTTATCAATTTTAACACAGAAAAATCCTACTTGCCAGGGCATATCAAGCATCCATTGTGAACCCTAGACCCTCTAGCTTCTCAATGAGTGCCATCATCTTCAGTACATGGCGGTTAAAACACATGCCTTCAACCATCTTGCACAGGAACAATTCCCTAAAGGTCTCATACCTCTCATGTCTTCCTTTAATATCATACATCTCCCTGAGATGCAGGATAATAGAGGGGGCATCCATATGCTCGTGCTGTTTACGCAGTTCAGGCGACATGGATGCCAGCATGATGCAACAAGCCAACACATTATCATCCATGTGTTGCTTGTGGGTCTCGAAATCAAATTCCGTGAAACCATCTTCCCCTTCCTTAGGCGCAATAGGAAAAGCAGTGTCAAGGACATAAGCTATCTTTTTGGTCTTAAGAACAATTCTTAAGTTCCGATACTAGTCCATAAAATTTGAACCGGTCAGTTTATTCGTATCGAGAATTGAACGCAGTGACAGTTGATTAGTCATACTAAAAGCTGAAAAAGATGTAAATATGATTTTAGTTAATATACGGTTATGTAGTTAAAAGCAAATTATTAAATACTTTAAATAATTTGCCCCTCCCACTATTTTATCTAAGTCAATGACCCTTACTATTTGACTTAGGGTTAATCTACTTTTAGATTTTACCTTAGTGGGATTAAGAGTGTGATTATTTATTTTAATCTCCGTCTGAGATCGCAAGATTAATTTAAATAATGGGTTGATCTTCATCAACAGTATCTCATACCCTCTCTTAACATTAGGTTGACAATTCTTTGTCACTTAGTGGTGCATCTCATGCAACCAACCTAGCACATAAGTCTGGCTGTGCCTGCAACTTATGTCTTAGTTAAGCATTAAACCAGCACCCGAAGTGTCTTACACTTCAAACACTACTCTAGCTCAACGAAACAGTGGGTCCCAACTGAGTTGTGGAGCACCACTATGTAGAAGAGGTTTGAGTAACATTGGTGGTGGGAGGTAATCATACGCTTAATTATTTATTCCTTTTAAGGGTTCATTTTATTTTAGGGTTAATTAGGTCTCATCAAACGCATGTTGTAAGTTATCATGCTAGTCGTAACCTATGTCAAACATCTATCAGTTTACACTAGTCGCTATTGGACAAACATAATAACCATACAAAACACGGTTTGCCCAATTCATGCATACTAGACGTTCTAATCATACATGCATATAAACAGTTTATATTGAGATAGTCATGGTGCTCGCGCTTTTGTCCATTTTGCTTCTTAAGCAACGGCCGCTTGTCGTCTATACGCCACTAGCCTAATTCTCTAATTACACATAATTAAAGAAACTCCAAAACATCTTTGGAGGGACAAAATTACAAAAATTAAATTACAAATACACTTGTAAATTAAATGGCGCAATTACACATTAATTTAAAATTCAAAAATCTTAGATCTGGGCACCATGACCATCCCCCTTCCTGTTTGTACCTGAAATGATCAAAACTTGCAAACACAAACATTATATTATCACATAATATTTTCACATATATTTTGATATTTAACATTTAAACATCAAAATAATATCAAGATTCATATTCTTAAATTTCTCTAGTTGGCCGAATTTTAAAACAATTTTTAATTAAAATTTTGTTAATTCTTTCTCAAAGAAAACAAAATTAAAACCATGCATGTAGCCATAAACCCTTCATGGCCGAATCATATAGGTGACTATATGATAAATTTTGTCACAAAATTTCATGCAATGTACATGACACAATTCATGGAGAAAAATAAGAAAACATTCAAGGTACTCTTAGTACCCTCCATGGCCGAATCTACCCTTTCAAAAAGGGTGTTCCTTTTAAGACTTTCATAAAGAAAAAGAAACTAAACCATGATAGATAATGTTTTATGAACACAGAATCAAATTTACATGTTCATAAAAACAAAAACTTTAACACCTTAAAGGATTTGTGATTCAAAATCCATATGCAGAATTTAAACTTTCTTTTATATGTGTTTGGACTTATATCTTATATAATTATGTGATTTATATTTTTTAAATATGAGGTTGTTCATTGAATTTCGAGTAATGACTTATGTGATATTTTTTATACGCATATATATATATATATATATATATATATATATATATATATAATTTTGTATCTTGACCTTAAGTAGTAAAAAATTTACGTTTCGTGTCATTTTACGATTTACGTTTCTACCATCCCCTTTCATTTCTATGTAGAAACTCGATTTTAACAACATTAGCTGGATCAATGTTTAAGAAGAAATTGCGGAACTCATTATTCGATCTTAAAATATATGTGGACTAAGTGGGTTCTATGATTATTTTTTCTCTGACGAAAGAAATACATAATTTAATGCATTTATAGTCTTAACATTTGAACGTATGTGAGTGTGGAAAAAAATACATTTTATAATGATAAATGAGCCAAGCCAACCTTTGATTTTTTATATACAGGTCAAGCCAAACCTAGAATTTAGCTCAAACCAAGCTAATGAGCCAAGCCAAGCTCAAAATGTTTTTTTATAGGCTTGGCTCGTTTATGCTAAAACTTGGTCGGCTCAGTTCATTTACACCCCTACTTGCGCGTTTCGTTGGGGTTATTTTAGCCGTGACAGCTTGATAACCCAAACCTTCAAATTCGAAATTTTCGATTGAATTATGATCTAAAGGAGATATTTTAATTTTCACCAAAGTCATTTAATAATGTCTCACTACATTATTTACTAGTTCTGGATAACTTTTGCCTAATTGCATATTTACCCAAAATGACTTTATTTCATATAATTAGACCTTTTATCTAATTAACATCTCTTAAACAAGATTAAATTCTTAATCCACTTCCAAATTCACAATTCATAGGTTAGGCTTATTATAGTTTCTATTAGGGATGGAGAAGAAATTCTGCAAAAGAGTGCGGAATGCAAATTTGAGAAGGAGAATAAAATTAGGGATTTGGAGGTTAACACCGTTAGTCAAAATTTTAACATATATGTTAATTTGTTACCATCATATAATTGAAAGGGTTTAATTGAAACAATTGAAAGTATATTGCCTTCATGTGTTTAGAGATTGTTGGAAGGCAAGAAAGTGCTGGCTGTTGCCCATGTTGCACCCTCTTCCACCGAGTTTCCTCACTGTGATTTCTTTTAGGGAGTGGATGATTCTGAATCTCACTTCAAACAACAGCAACCTCAAGGATTGGAGAGACTCTTTCTTTACCACTTGCTACTTTTTATGGTTATGGAGGAATAAGGAAATTCACGAAGAAGGTTTCCAGCGTCCTGAGGATCCTTCAAAGGCTATTGCTGTAGAAATTGAGGAAAATAGGTTCTGTTTGGCTAAGTTTAAAAAAACATTTTCAGGAACTTCTCACTCTCAACTTCCTACATCGTGGATTAGGCCTGCGGAGGACTTTCTGAAATTAAATGTGGATGGGGTTGTGCAAGGTAATCGGGCAGCTTGTGGTGGTCTCTTGAGGGATAGGAATGGATTATGGTGTGGCGGTTTCTCAGCCTTCATTGGCTCTTGCATTCCTCTGCATGCTGAACTTTGGGCTCTCCTTTATGGACTTGATTTCGCCTGGAAGCATGGCTGGAGGAAACTAGTGTTGGAAACTGATTCTTCTCAAGCGTTTTGCCTTCTTACCAATCTTGGTAATGATACTCGAAAGCTGCCATTGGTAGCTAAGATTCGAGTCTTTTTAATGAAAGAGTGGACTGTCTTATTGAATAAAATTCCTAGGAGTAGCAACACCTGTGCGGATTGGATTGCGAAGAAGGCTTTGGATGATTCCTTTGGGCTCAAATCAATCTCCTCCCCTCACAGCGATCTGTTAAATCTTCTTGCTGCTGATCTTTTGGATCCGGGTCTGAATAAGGTGGCTGCTAGGAGAAATACAGGATGATGCTTGTTCCTGGCTTTCTGCTAGTATTTGATGTTTTGTTTTCTGTTGTTTCTTGTTCTGTTTTTTTCCTTCCTTCTTGTTTGCTGTTCTTTTGTTTTGTGGGGGCATTGCCCCTTTCTGTAACCAAAAAAAAAAACAATTGAAAGTACAAAGCGATAATTTAAAGGGGAAAATGTTTCTGCAGTTAATGCAGATAAGTTATCTGCATTTACTCCCAAAACGACGTCATTTTGGTATTGAATTTTTTAAAAATTATAAATATAAAAACTATTATAACCCTGAAATAAATTAAAATTATAAAAACACCATGATTTCCATTCCAAAATGACGTCGTATTGGGCGTACTGCAGATAACTTATATGCAGTAACTGCAGAAAAAACGAATTCTAATTTAAAACATGACCAAAGTTTATGGGGACATGTTATATTTGGCATAATTATAACTATATATTAACGTATAAAATAATGTGATACAGAATATTATATTAATTTATTATTTTATAGTAATAACTTTAAAAGTAATGAATAACATTTAAAATATATAAAATTAGTTTGACTACATTTTTATTACTATTTCATTTTTATAAGATTTAACACAAATAATAAAGGTAAATAATAATTATAATTAAATGGTTAAATTAATGACAAAGTATTTTATATCAAGTTATTAACTGGTGTTAGAATATTGAATTTTATACAATGTAAAATCAATTTCTACTCTCTCTATATATATATATATATATATATATATATATATATATATATATATATATATATATATATATATATATATGAGGTAGGATCCTTTGACAATATTGTCAAATTTTAAATTTGACACCTCATCTAAGAGGCATTAGAGTCAAAAAATATCAATGGTATCACATGCTTACAAATCGGAGTCGTTGATGTTTTTTGATCTAATAACTCTCAGATGAGGTGTCAAATTTGAAATTTGACACTGGTGTCAAATTTGAAATTTGACACTGGTGTCAAAGGATTATATATATATATATATATATATATATATGGGTTTACATTTCTTTTTCTTTTTTGGATTGCTCCACTGGTTTTCGGGGCTTCGCCCCGACTATGTCCAGTCCGACCCGCGTTGGTTACCTAGTATTGGCAAGTGAGTCTCCCAGCGAGGATTTTCTACATACACAAGGTCTCGAACTCGAGTCCTTGCTTATGCGAACCCAAATATCTTACCACTTGCGCCAATCGTTGGTGGGGTTTACATTTCTACAGCCGCTTTACGAACAGCAACGACAGGTGTATGATTATGATTCTCCACATTAAATGCTTTCATCCTTTGTTTGGTTATAATTCCCTTAATGTTTTCAAGTATATATATGGCAAGTATTTGATTGTTGCACGTACAGCAGCTGTAGAAATGTAAACCACTATATATATATATATATATATATATATATATATATATATATATATATATATATATATATATATATAATGATCTAGAAAGAATTAATTAAATGTCTTAATATTTTTATTTATGGACACTTCTTATAAGAAATTGTTAATTATAATGAGAGTGAAATTCTTGTCAAATTTTCTTTAGAGATTCCTGGTTCCTAGACGCTTTGTTTTACAACGGGTTAAAAACCATATTAAAACACATATTTTTACTTTATGTACCATATTCCATAGTGCAGATATTTAATCCCCGACTGAAGAAACGAACCCGCTAGCTTGTGGGGTTGATTTTAGTCAAAATAACAAGAAAGATAGAAAAAATAAACAAAAGGGAATGAATTTACAGCACATTTATCTGTTATTTCCTTATATATAGAACATAAGATCCATGTGTAAACTATGTCCTTGAGGCAACGCGTAAATAACGATACTTCTAACTATATACTCATTTTAAAAATTCCACACTAACTGCGTAACATATCATAAGAGATTCCTCTGTTTGCTTCCTTCCTCTCTTCTCAAACTCATTGGCTCTTATATTTATCCAAAGAGATTTCAGAATCTTAGCCTCTTATACAGGTTTCATACGTTACTCTTTCTTCAACGTGCATGCATTATATATATACTCTCTTCTCAAGTTTTATCTTCTTTGATCCCCCCTATAGTCATATATTGCATTTCACAGATTTTAGTTTGTAGTCATTCATAAACAGTTAGTTTCTGATTGAAGATCTGATTGGTTCTCTGTCACTAGTTTTTTGTTTTCTCCCTTGATCATATCCTTACATAATATAATTCAGAGTTCTTCTTTTTTCTTACAAAATTGTGGTCGCTAGCTGTAGATTATTTCTCAAGAAGTAATGAATATGTTTTTTGCTTTTGTTAAATTTCTTGACCAGTTACATCATCGAAACATGTTCATTTCTTAAGAAACTCATCACTAAATAATTGGGTAATTTTTTTTAAATTAATATAGTACATCAAATTTATACTCAAATCTTTTTTTTTTTTTTTTTTAATTTCAGGTTGTGTTACTCCACTATATCTTTTTTTTAGCTGATTTTGAGACCCGAAGTGAGTTATCAAACATCATTAAGCATTTTATAATATAAGCTTTTCAATTATCATGTGTTGATCATTGAAATTGAAATGGAGTGGTACAAATCTTATGAAATGCCCTGGGTCAACGATATTTATGAAGACCGTAAAGAACCTTGGGATACACCACCCCAAAAGCTAGCTCAGAGGGTGGGAGTGCCCAAGGCCTTATAAACTCCACATTAGTTGTTCATCCAACTAATGTGGTACTATATATCTCAACACGCCACCTCACACGAGAGCCCATTGGGCTTGAAAAGTGGATAATGCAACCGGCCCAGCCTACCTGTGCTAAGAAATTCCACAAGAGAAAGTGGGGGGCGGCGAGGCTCTGATACCATGTAAAGAACCTTGGGATACACCACCCCAAAAGCTAGCTCAAAGGGTGGGAGTGCCCAAGGCCTTATAAACTCCACCTTAGTTGTTCATCCAACTAATGTGGTACTATATATCTCAACAAAGACAAAGGAAATGCTCAAATTGTTGGGGGTACTTCAATGCTAGTTGGGCTAATTTTCCTATCATAAGTAGTCTACCTCATAATATTGTGTATTTGTTGCTGGTTACCTTGTATTTTAGAAATGTAAGAAGCAAAATGTGGTTCTTCATTGTAATGCAGAGGTCAAGTATTTGAGCTATGGTAATGGTAACTTGGTGAATTTACATGAATGAGACAGTTATTTCATTAGTTGAAGTTTGAAATGTTAATCATATGGAGTTATACAGTGATAATAATCAAGTAGCTTTACATATTGCGTCAAATTCATTCTTTCATGAAAGGACCAAAAATAAAGTAATTGATTGTTACTTAATTAGGGAAAACACACTCTTCAAGAAAATCACTATCGAATTTGCTAGCTCTAGTGATCAGCTTGCATATATCTTTACAAAGTTTTTTTTGGGTTCTCAAATCCACTTTATCTGTGACAAACTTGGTGCATGTGATTTGAATGCTCTAACTTGAGGAGGAGTGTTGAAAAGTTTCTCCTATACAGGAAAAGCATCTCCTATTTTCAGGCTGGGTAATTTGTACATAATTAGTATTTGATTTGTATTGTTTTGCTTATTTTCCTAGTTTTCTAATATTAAAGATTATAAAATCAAATCATGGTGAGGAGTTCCTCAAGCAATTCAGAAATCCATCTTAACAGTTACTATTCCTTATTCATTATAACTGTCTTTTTTTTTTGGTTCTGTTTTCTAATATTTTTCTTCTTTTTATCCTATGGAATAGAACTGAAAGTAAGAGACATAACAGTAATATTGAGCAACAAGAGTAGATCAGCACAAGAGAAACAAACATAAATGGGTTTCTTGGAATTATTGGAGGTGGCTTCTGCCCCAGTAATTCAAGTCCTACTTATCAGTGCATTGGGAGCTTTTTTGGCTACTGACTACTGTAATAATCTTCTTTCAGCAGACTTTAGAAAATCCTTGAACAAGGTAAGAGACAAGATGAATTCATATCAATTGGTTTGAATCACAAAATCTAATGTATACTCATTTGTTCAATGCTCGCACATTATTTCCTTATAGAACAAACTCTACATTATTTTAATCAACATTTTTTTACCCTCTGTTTATGTTTACCCCTTGTGCAGATTGTATTCATTGCATTCACTCCTTCACTTATATTTGCCAGTTTTGCTAAGAGTGTTTCTCTTGACGATATGATATCATGGTACACATTGATCAATTTCTCACTCCTAGAAT
This sequence comes from Gastrolobium villosum, assembly GCA_032173675.1. Classification (NCBI taxonomy): domain Eukaryota; kingdom Viridiplantae; phylum Streptophyta; class Magnoliopsida; order Fabales; family Fabaceae; genus Gastrolobium; species Gastrolobium villosum. Next base: position 13,833 of record JAVKPL010004659.1, read on the forward strand.
CAGTGCTTTTGTATTTTCTTATTTGTTCTGCATGAGGCAGAGATGTACAATCGTAGGTCAGATGTTTGATGTTGGATCTAGTGCTTTCTCTCTAGATACCTATGAATTAGGTATCTTGGGGGAAGCGGATCACTACACACCATACGACGGCCTTAGCCAAAGGGGTGTGTGTGCACTGTTGTGATTGCGTAAAATAGGGTTAGAGAGAGATCAGTCATACCTGTACTCTTTAGCTCCTATTTATTGTACTTACTTTTGGGCTTGCATGATTTGGGCTTCTTGCAGGCGTGTGCTTTATTCAGGTCCATAACATTATTTTTATTTTTTCACTCTTTATTCCTACTGGGAAGCCTAAGTATGAATAATATTTTCAGCAAACTTTGGTTCTATTGATAATTTAATGGAACGTTTCTGAAGGTGAAGTTCTGATAGATCTGTTGATTTATTACCTTTGTGTGACATTGTGCATACCAAGTTATCAACTTGAAATGTGTCATTCTCTTGGAGAAAAAAAGAACAAAAAATGAAATTGAAAAAGGAGGAATCAGATATCCATATGTTTGAGCCTTACACATTGTCTAGAACCCTCTGTCTAAAATTGAGAGCAATTAATTTATACAAAAATTCCAGCTAACCAAGGTATTTTGAGCCTAAGGCTATTGTAATAACTTTGATATATTTATGCATAAACTACAAACAATGAATGGGGGACACTAATAAACTATAAGCCATGAGTGGAAAAGCTATTTATGCATATTTGTGGAATGAAAGCACAAGAAAAAAAGACAGAAAGGGTATCAATTTGTGGACACAAAAGGGTGTTATTATGGTTTTTTTTGTTTTTGTTTTTGTTAACCATGTCGTGTTTACTCATCAATGCAGGTGGTTTATGCCTGTTAATATTGGATTAACCTTCTTGATTGGAGGGATTCTCGGGTGGATAATAGTAAAATTACTAAAGCCAAAATTGAAAGTGGAAGGTCTTATTATCGCTTCATGTTCAACAGGTATCATAGCATCAAAGTCATGGTATGGTTGGCAATAGTAAAAATTGGAAGGAATGGAGAGGCGTAAGGTGTGAAAATTGACAATGTACTTGGACATGGATGCATGCTTTGATACATTTGTAAATTTTTATTTCTTTCCTCACTCAATCTTCCATTTTCACTCCTACCAAACACACTTAATGTTCTTTCAAACCCTTTATCTAAAAGCCTCTCATTTCATGGGTGCTTCATTGAACAGGAAATTTGGGTAACCTTCCTGTTGTAATTATCCCTGCCATCTGTGATCAGAAAGGAGGCCCATTTGGTACACGTGATGAATGCCGCAATAGGGCACTCTCCTATGCTTCTTTCTCTTTGGCTGTAATGCATTCATTTTACACTTGATTTGCTTTCACTATCTCAATGTGTATCTCATGTCATCATGTTTTGTTAATTAAAGATTGGTGGCATCTTCATATGGACCTATACATACCAACTAGTACGAAACAGATCCATGAGATACAAGGCATTTGAGGCTGCTGAGATCTTGAAGATTCCCAACATAGACATAGATGCTAATGCAGAAACTCACCTTCTCAAGGGAAATGGCAATGAAAACACTAATATTGAAGACTCAGAGAACCAAATTGTAAGATTCCATGCAATCATTTATTAAAACAAATAATGTGACGATGTTGAAAGTGAAAATGATTTTATACCCTTCACCAAGTATGGCCTATATCAAACATCCTCAAAAATTTGCTAGATTATAAAATGAATTCGAATTTGCAGCTTATAAACCAAGGTCCATCCAGTGTATCAATGAACGGGGAAAAGTCATTTTGGCATAGAATGATAGAAACTCTGAGCCAAATTCTGCAAGAACTAATGTCACCCCCAACAATTGCTACAGTGAGATAATTTCTTTCCTTTCCCTCCTTTACTTTTAAGTTTGTTTCTTGGTTTTTAGTTCACTACTTCTGTTTAATTTGATAGTAGAAGTAACTCAATGATGATCCTGAGAAATTTTACCCCGTTCCATGTCAGTTTTTTGGTTTCCTCTTTGGTGGGGTTAAATGGCTAAGGAACCTAATAATAGGACACAATGCTCCACTAAAAGTGATCCAAGACTCCATTCAAATGCTAGGGTATGACCCTTATATCATAAACCCAATATTTTCTCCAGTGTATATTTCTTTTCTGATCACACAGTTATCTGAGACTGAACTTATTCTTTGTAGGGATGGGACAATTCCTTGCATCACCATTTTGCTTGGTGGAAACCTTACACAAGGTATATAAAAAATTAACATCTATAGATATACTTTTCAACATATTTGAAACAATCTGAAAATTGAAATTAGTTGTTTTTTTAATGCCCTGAAATTGCAGGAATGCGATCATCAAGTATCCAACCATTGATCCTCATTTGTGTCATCATAGCTCGACTTTTCTTACTACCTGCTATTGGATTTTTTGTTGTTAAAGCGGCTGCAAATTTTGGTTTTCTCCCAGTGGACCCTTTGTTTCAATATGTGCTGGTGATGCAGTATGCATTGCCACCTGCAATGAATATTAGTAAGTGATTCCATGCACACTTTTTTTTTTTTTTATTGAAGTTCGGGTTCTTTTGATGATAATAATGTGTAGTTTACCTTGTTGCTGATATCATATTTCAACGACATTATGCAGGTACCATGGTTCAGCTGTTTGATGTAGGCACTGAAGAGTTTTCAGTTATCCTTTTGTGGACATATAGTGCTGCCACTATAGCACTCACTCTTTGGTCAACATTCCTCATATGGGCACTATCTTAAGATGGCTCTATTAACTCAGCCAATAAGTAAAACACAATCCTATCGTGTTAAAGACTCAGTGAATCTGTACAAGCCCAACTCCTCACGGACTACAAGGCAGAGCAAGAAGCCCATTTATCTCAAGGATTACATCGGATATGGCCCAAGCCCAAGCACTAATTGAAGGATCATATGAGATTAGGATCAATTAGTTTAAGTTGAATTATGATAGCTTAAGTACTTTAAATTCCTGCATTATCAAGTTGCTATTTCAATTATATTTAGGTTGTTATTTTGTTGTATAAATTTGGAAAACCAATCCAACAACGGATATGAAAATTATAAACAACCAATTCAACCAAAAAGTTTAAGCTATTGGATGAGGACGTGAAGTTATATTAATGGTTTTTTATATATCTTTTATACAAGCTTATTGGACTTTAAAGGTAGATGACGTATCAAGCTCATTGAACCTGAAACACCGAAGCTTTAAAATCATATAAAAAACAATTCAACCCAAAAAACTTGAGTTGTTAGGTGATTTTTATATATCTCTAACATAAATTATTTGGTCATAATTCCATTCTTCGAACTCTCGTTCCCCTTCCCTTTCTATATTTCCTTAATCTACTTATCCCTTTGGCATCACTTGCTAAAGTTAGAAAAAAAAATTACCTAATTATATTTATTCTACCCATCAGATGAATCTTTGGTGGCGTACTCAAGTGGATACAACATTTTGTCATTTTTTGAAAAAAAAATGCAATGTGTTGAATTTTTTTCTAAAAGTGGATACAAATTTATCCCTACCCATCCCTTTTAGTTAATGCCACATAAATTTATTGGAGATTGTTAATTGATTTAGATATTAGATTGTTTAGATATTGGAGATTGTTAGGATCTTAGAGATTCTGTTTGTAACTATAGATAATATTTGTTTAGGAGTTTAGATATTGGAGATTGTTAGGATCTTAGAGATTCTGTTTGTAACTATAGATAATATTTGTTTAGGAGTTTAGATATTGGAGATTGTTAGGATCTTAGAGATTCTGTTTGTAAGAGTTTGTTTTTCTTTCCAGTACGTAGCCTTTGTATTGGTTTGCCTATTTAAAGGCTTCTTTTGAATATAATAGCAACACAATCAAAATACCAAGTTTATTTTGGTATCAGAGCATTCCTGATAAACCACGCTTTCCGCAAAGTTTGTGAAGACAAGTGTGAAAGCTAGCCCTACGAGTATGGCCAGAGAAGGAGCCAGCAAGTTGAAGCCGTCGGACCCGGCGTCCCCGTATCACCTGGCAAACTCAGATAGCCCAGGCATTTTGCTTACAACTGTATTGCTGCGCGGAGAGGCCAACTACGAAAATTGGGCTAAGCTCATGAAAAACGCACTTAAGGCCAAAAATAAGTTGGGATTCATAACCGGAGTCGTGAAGAAACCAGACGAGGAAGACGCAGAAGAATGGCGAGCTTGGGAGATGTGTAACTCGATGATCAATGGCTGGATACACAACACCATTGACCCAAAGCTCCAACCATTCATCAAATGCTTTGATGAGGTGAAGGATCTTTGGGACGACCTAAAAGAAAGGTATGCTGTGGAAAATTTCTCCCGTCAGTACCAGCTCAAAACGAGCTTGGCTAATATAAAACAACTTGGCAGCAGTGTGGGAGAATACTACACAAAGCTGCGAGGAATATGGGACGAGCTTGAAGGGAGCAAAGCTCGCAAGGCGTGTGCATGTGGAGATAAATGTGCATACGCGAAGGAGACTGAAGAAGAGAGGGAACATGACCGAGTCTACCAATTTCTTATGGGTTTGGACGAAGCCATATTTGGCAACTTACGGTCACAAATATTGAATAGCTCGCCCCTGCCTTCTGTGAACAAAGTGTATGCCACGGTTACACAAGAAGAAACTCACCGTAACATAGCGCGTAATCAAGAAGAAAGAGCGAACGTGGTGGGCTATGCATCGCGTGTTGAATCCAATGAGAAGATGGAGAAAACAGTGCAACGTGTGCCCTTTGAGAAACAGACTGAACGGTTCCCATGTCCTCACTGTGGAAAAACTAACCACGATCCTTCCAAGTGCTGGAATATCATTGGATTCCCACCAAATAGAACCGGTGGACGAGGGCGAGGAAGAGGACGTTCGGGGGGACGTTATATGCAGGAGCATGCGCATGCAGCGGTGACTTGGGATAACAACCAACGTGTGATGTCTCAGCCATCTGACACCCCGCAGCAGGTCACTACAAACTCGATGCTGACACCAGAAATTGTCAACAAGTTGATGGCACTGATCGATCAACCACGGTCATCAAGTGAAAAACTCTCTGGTAAGAATACTCATATCCAATGGCTTGTGGACAGTGGAGCCTCTCGTCACATGACAGGGTCCTTAAACCTTTTACAAAAAATCACAAATATTCAACCTTTGTGTGTAACCTTGCCAAACGGATCTGTCACGTGTGCAAAAAAGGAAGGAACTGTTGTACTTGATGGACAATTAGATCTGGAAAATGTGTTATATGTGCCTCAATTGAGATGTAACCTGATTTCCGTCTCGCAATTGTTGAAACACAACAGAAATATAGTGACGTTTACTGATAAAAGTTGTTCTTTGCAGGACCTAATGCTGAAGAGGGAGATTGGTTTGGGTGAACTTAGTGATGGAGTATATGTGTTTCAGTCCACGCGTGCTTCAGCTTCAACAGTTCGAGCAGGAAAATCTGTGGAGTTGTGGCATAACAGGCTAGGACACCCGTCATATCAAGCATTATCTTTGATTCCAGAATTTAATTTTGTTTTGAATAAAGATGTAATTAATAAGGCATGTGAAGTTTGTCAACGTGCCAAGCAAACTCGATCTGTGTTTCCTTTAAGCTATTCCCGAAGTAAGGATTGTTTTCATTTAGTGCATTGTGATACTTGGGGACCTTACAAGACTTCTTCTTTCTCGGGTGCTCATTATTTTTTAACTATTGTGGATGATTTTAGTAGGAGTTTGTGGGTATATATGATGGCAGACAAAAGTGAAACTTATGATCGAGTAAGTAAATTCCTGGCTATGGTAACTAATCAATTTGGTAAGAGTGTGAAAACAATACGTTCTGATAATGGGACGGAATTCAAATCCAATAAAATAATGAGGCTCCTTAGTGAGAAAGGAATTTTGCAGCAAACCACGTGTGTCTATACACCACAGCAGAATGGTAGGGTAGAAAGGAGACATAGACATATTCTTAACGTGGCAAGAGCATTGGTCTTTCATGCAGATATGCCAGTTGAATTCTGGGAAGAAAGCGTCCTCACTGCAGCGCATTTGATCAACAGAACACCCACAAAAATCCTTCAAGGAAAGTCACCTCATGAAGTACTAAATGGAGAAGCACCAGATTACAGTACCTTGCGCACATTTGGATGCTTGTGCTATGCTAACACCCGACCCAAACCTCATGACAAATTTGCCTCACGGTCACGACGTTGTGCCTTCATTGGGTATCCCACTGGACAAAAAGGTTGGAGATTGCTGGATTTGGAAACACAAGAACGATTTGTATCAAGGGATGTTACCTTTCAAGAAAATATATTCCCATTTCAAGCCAAACCAAGAGATGAGCCTGTGCCTAACTCACCTCCAGCACAACCCGCAATCGACAAGGAGACTATGGTGAGAGAACAACCTTATGAACTTCCAATTCTTGAGGAACCAGTTTCGGAGGAAAGGGGGAGTGACTCTCGTTTGGAAAAAAGTCCTGATATAACAGCTTTCCAGCCTCCATTAGAAGATCGTCCGATTACAACGGAACATGCAGTGCAGCACTCCTCTCCTCGACGTCAACCACGTGCACGAAAGCCGCCCTCCTACCTGCAGGACTACGCGTGTCATATGGCTGAAACACATTCACCTCCCACCGTCCACACCAATCTCACCTCAGGTATTCAGTATCCAATGAGTAATTATGTTAGTTTGAATAATTTTTCTGCGCAACATCGAGCTTTTGTTGCAGCCATCGATGCAGGTCAAGAACCTAAAAACTTTCGCGAAGCCATGAATGACTCACGATGGGTGGAGGCCATGAGATTAGAAATTAATGCATTGGAGGATAATGGCACTTGGCACATCTCTGAATTACCTCCAGGAAAACATGCTCTTCCAAGCAAATGGGTCTACAAAATTAAATATAAATCTGATGGAACTGTGGAACGCTATAAGGCACGACTAGTGATCGCCGGAAACCATCAAATTGCTGGAGAAGACTACAGTGAGACGTATGCACCCGTTGCGAAGATGGTGAGTGTTCGGACGCTGCTGTCAGTAGCAGCTGCTAAAAACTGGGACTTACACCAACTTGATGTGCACAACGCTTTCCTGAATGGCGATCTAAGCGAAGAAGTTTACATGCGATTTCCACCAGGTTTCAGCAATGGTTCAAACAATAAGGTATGTCGTCTTGACAAATCTCTCTACGGCTTGAAACAATCTCCGCGAAACTGGTTCTCCAAACTGAGCACATCCTTGACAACGTATGGTTTTGTCCAATCAAGAGCGGACTACACACTGTTTACACTTCAAAGAGGAGCCACTTTCTTGGCCCTTTTAGTGTACGTAGATGATATCATCTTGGTAGGGAATGACACACAAGCATGCAGTGACGTGAAAGCCTACCTCAATCGGTGCTTCAAAATCAAAGATCTGGGACACTTGAAATACTTCTTGGGTATCGAAATTGCCCGTAGCAAGAAGGGCTTGTTCTTATGTCAGCGAAAGTATGCTTTAGACATTCTTTCTGAGGCAGGTCTTAGTGGATGCAAACCATCACATTCTCCTATCGAGCAAAATCATCGCCTGGCTTTGGAGGAAGGGCCAGCATGTGAGAACCCTGAACGATATAGGAGACTGATTGGGAAGTTAATTTACCTTACCATTACAAGGCCAGACTTGAGCTATGTGGTTCATATCCTCTCCCAATTTATGCAGCATCCTAAACAAGCACACTTTGAAGCAGTCATACGGGTCCTCAGGTACGTTAAACTAAATCCTGGACAGGGCCTCCTTTTGCGCTCAGATTGTGATCTTAAAATCCATGCATACTGCGACTCAGACTGGGCGTCGTGTCCCCTCACTCGAAGATCTCTTACCGGCTTCTTTATTATGTTGGGAAGTTCACCAATCTCTTGGAAAACGAAGAAACAAGTAACTGTCTCTCGTTCATCAGCCGAAGCGGAGTACAGATCAATGGCAGCCGCTACCGCAGAACTAGTTTGGCTTAAATCCTTCCTTGCCGCCCTTGGTGTCTCTCACTCGACTCCTATGGAATTATTTTGTGATAATCAGGCAGCTTTACATATAGCTGCAAACCCAGTTTTCCATGAAAGAACGAAACATATTGAATTGGATTGTCATTTTGTGCGTGACCATATCATGGCAAATACCATAGTTACTGCTCATGTTCGTTCCTCTGCCCAGCTTGCAGATCTGTTCACCAAAGCCTTAGGACAGCGCACGTTCCTTGGATTTCTTCCCAAGTTGGGCATTTCATCCTTACATGCTCCAACTTGAGGGGGAGTATTGGAGATTGTTAATTGGTTTAGATATTAGGAGTTTAGATATTGGAGATTGTTAGGATCTTAGAGATTCTGTTTGTAATTATAGATAATATTTATTTAGGAGTTTAGATATTGGAGATTGTTAGGATCTTAGAGATTTTGTTTGTAATTAGGAGTTTAGATATTGGAGATTGTTAGGATCTTAGAGATTCTGTTTGTAAGAGAGTACGTAGCCTTTGTATTGGTTTGCCTATTTAAAGGCTTCTTTTGAATATAATAGTAACACAATCAAAATACCAAGTTTATTTTTTTGATAGGGGTATTTTGGTCCTCTCAAGAAGTCATAAGTCATTGCAAAAACCCATCCCAATATTTTCGGCTCTTAGCTTTCAAGCTTTCACATATTCAGAGTTGCACTTCCTATGAGTCAGCGATCAATTTTCTTTGTCACTTGCTCCCATTGAATACATTATCACCGTCACCACCACTAGCAACCATCATACTAGGACCCTGATCATACGCTAGACCCTACACCTAGAGATATTGATATCAACCAACCATTGACCGTGGGATTTCAATCAGAGGGCAGTGAGGCCATGACCCTGTACCCATATGCACACAAAAACTAGACAAATGCTTCATAAATATAACTACATTTAGCGTACAGACAATGGTGGAGAGTTGAACGGGTTAGAAGGGGCATCACTCCATCAAGTTCATCAAACATTTTTTTAAACTACAATAAGATTTTAAGAAAGGTAATTTAACATAAATTTATCCCCATTTGTTCTTATTATTCTTAATTGGGAAAAAGAAGCATCATTCA
>JAVKPL010004660.1:0-22973 GCA_032173675.1 Gastrolobium villosum
CACATTAATGATATTTATCATTTTATTTTAAATCCTTGTTACAAAAGACCGATTGCTTGAATGAAACGAGAACAAGAAGGAAAAAATCATTTCCTCCAAACAATTTAAGCCAACTGATTTTTTATAACAAGAATTTGAAATAAAACTATAATCACAATCAAATGTTACTCCTAAATTATATCCTTGATATCAATATAATCATCAATTAATTAAAATAATATAATTTGAATTCTATTAATTTTTGCTCTAACAACCCACTTAATTAAGAAACTTTTTGGATTGAGATTAAAAATATCCTCGTATAATGAGCTTAAAAATAAAAGACCAAATGCAAGACTTTGAGGAACTCTAGTCGTGGTTATCCCTATAGTCTAAATTTTTTAAGCCTGATGGCTTAATCTTCGATGCTAAGCTAGCTGCGAACAATACGTCGAGTGGTGTTTTGTCCGCCAAATTATTCAATTTCTTATTTTGACAACAACCATGTGCGAAAATTATTGTTTATAAATCATTAACTGTTCATAACTTTTTTAAAATTCCCACTTCATCTTATTTTATTATATTTTGCCATGATTTAAAAAGAAATATTGGGTGTACCAAAAGAAAGAAATGGAACCCACATAAGGTGTATTCTCATCTCACACATTCTGGCAACTGCTAATGCTTTCTAATTTGAATTCAAATTCAAATTCTTTAAAACAACCCGTCAGCACTTTGGTGTGATGTATAAGATTACGTTACAATTTTTTTAATTATTTGATACGATTATCATATAATATAAATTTATACAGCAGAAACTCATAATATATCAAAATAATATATAACTTAATCCGGCCTAAAAGGATGAGATTAGCCCTGATAAAAAATTGATGTATTAATATTACTTATAAATTCAATTCTCAAAAATTAATATATCATTTGAATATTAATATATTAAAATAATTTTTTAATATATTAATTTTTAAAATATTGGAGGATATTATCTTATACAATACTATACCAAAAGTTAAATAGTATTAAAATTTAATCAAATTTTATACATTCAGATCTTATACTATCAGATATTAGGGGAAGGTTATACTTACAAACTTTTTTTATAACCTCTTACAACCATATCTTATTACCGTTAAGAGCCAGACCAGGCCATTAATGGGCCGGGCTGTAGGCCCCTGTGGGCCGGCCCGGCCCAATTTCACCCCTAGTTGTAAGATGTTGTAAAAAAAAAGTTGTAACTATAACCTTCTCCTAGGGGTGGTAAACGAGCCAGGGGCCTTTAGCTCGGCTCGTAAAGGCCTGTGCTCGTTTAATAAAAGCTCGTGTTGGAACCAGACTTAGACTTGTATAAAAAATACTTTTTTGTAAAAAAATACTTTTTTGTAAGCTCATTCATATAGGCCCTAAATGTCTCATCTAACTATTGACAACCGCATTATGAAATCTTTTCAAAATAAAAAACTCAGAAACCACAAGTTATTACCCGGAGTTGCATCAACATCTAATCATGCTCTAAAACTTCGTTAGCGGAAATTTCTCGATAAATTAGTTTTCAAAATTAGAAAATTTGAATTCCACTTAAATTCAATTATTTTTACATATTCTCAGCTAAATCCTGATACTTTACCTTTTATAGAAAGGATGTATACGTCCATCCAAATCCTCATGCTTCACCAAAGATTATCTCTTAGCTTTAGCACGTGTACGGACATTCATAATGATTTGTTTTTTTTTTCCTTTCTTTTTTTAGGTGGAATGAAAGCAGGTGTATGTAACAGCCCGTTGTACACCGGTATTGTTAACATTAATTATGATATTAAGCGCAGTTACAATCACAACAATTCATTTATAAAAATGCGAGTAAACTTTTTCCGATTATTACGCGAACAGTAAAAGTATAAAAAGTGTAATAATAAAAAGCTGTGACCGTAACTGAAACACTAGCGGAAGACTTTCTTAACTATTTATACACTTTATTTTATTACCTACAAGATACTAAGGGGTTCCCATAAACCCACTTAGCCAATTCCTCACTTTTACGTTTTTACCACTTAACTGGACTTGCTAATTGTTTTTCTACGAACACAAAATAAAAATCCGAACTTAAACTCCAGGTTATCTTTTTTCCTTATTCAATTACCTTTCTAACAAGCTACCACACACTCGATTCCGAGCTCGTGGGCTCCGGTTATCGCCGTTTGAAGTTGGACAAACAATATTGCCTACCAACTCCGAAACAGTCTAAAAACGTCCAAACTTCACGGAATAAACTGCACCTAACCACAAGGACACTGCCTCTCAAAATTTTACACCATAAACTAGACACCTCAAAATTCGATTTGATATATCGTACGCTTAATTTGACCAAGTAACGAAGCGGGAATTAATTTCCCAACACAGACCCGAATCTGCCCACTGGTGCTGGCCAGAAACAGGGCAGTGCGTGACAACAGCCCCCATGGGCTGCGCACACCACCAATGAACCTAGGATTTTGACACAACGTAGGGGACATCTTAAACTTCAAAATGGCGTATGGCACGTCCCAATCGGACCACTATGGAGAGAGATACGCTCCTCCAAAGTTCACCCAAAAACTGCCAATTCTACAGAAAATTCGCCAGAGTTTCCTTTGTATTTCCTAAAATCCCCAAATTTGCATAACCTGTTTAACACCACTATACACCTGAAATCCAGCAAAATCCAATGGGTGGCACACACAAGGACCAACAATGCCTTGGGGCACTTACAACCCAATCCAAATTATACATAAAACATAAGCAGTTCACTTTCAAATCTTTTATAGTTTCAATCACCAACTTCAATTTCATGCATATATCATCATACAGATAATCATAAACCTAAAGTAGGCCTAAAGCCCTTCCATCATAATAAGCATACATCCATGGTATATTTATAATACTGAATTACAATTACACTTACACTTTAACTTCAATTTACAATAATCCACATATTACAACTTTACTTAACAAATGAATTCATAACTAAAATGACATGATCATGGATAATTAATGACAACACTTCATGATCTTCCTAAGGGCCTCTTGCCCGCCACTCCTGTGCCACTGCTACCTCCTGAAATAAATGCCCCGAGACGGGGTGAGATATACGGATATATCTCAGTAACCAAGAGGTTCTGGAGAAAACTCCGCCCAATGGTTCACATCGATGTATATCAATAATATAAAACAACATCACTGTTATAAAACGGGATAAAGCAAGGGATTTAGAGAAAGGGGGATATATATCAGAACAACTACGACATGCGGGATGGTAGCTACCAATACCACGCCATGTCCTCGGCTATACGCCTATGGGTACTACCCCTAGCGTGTTCAGAGAACAACCCACCAAGGTACCCCTTCCAACCATATACACCCGAGACTACCTAGTGTGCTCCTATCCGGATAACACACCACGACCCTGGGTCAACTGGAACTCCCTCTCGGAGACCTATCCAGTGGTAGTCCGGAAACACTTGCCCGAAGGCTAAAAATATCTACTGGCCAGAGATTTGGTACATAAGTACCCACTGTGATAATGCACATGCATGCTCATGCTGTTCTACACTACTCATACACACTTCCTACCATTGCCATCAACTAGCAAGGTGGAACACAAAAGGGGAACAAGCCCCAGTACCAAGAGGTTACCTTTCTATTTATCCGTCCACTGAGCTCCGCAGAAACTCCACTCATAGCTTGATACACAGGGAACGCCTCAATCCACTTGATCCAGGACCAAGGGCAATCCACTGTTTCACTGTTCCAAGTTTATATCCACGTACGGCAACCTGTACAACCATGCACAGCCGTCAGTTTCAGTCAAAATACGTCAAAATGCGAAAACGTCAGATTTCCTCTCCCCTCCACTAAGGGTTCGGCCTACATAGTGTTATTTTGGGTTTTATTTTTCTAAATTTTCTTTCTCATTTTATTTCACTTACTTAGGTTACCCAAACGCTAGTTCAATCGCCGTTTTACGGTTTTACGACTTTTTCGCAACGTTTTGCGAATTATTACACTTTAGGCACATTTTGCCACTTTCAACACTTATCATTTTTACATTGATTCTTCCACATGCCAATCACCACACAACCCATCTAATAACTTTTCCATCACACAACACAACACCAAAGTGTTCTAACACATCCATTTGCTCAATTGTACATAAATGGCCTAATCTTGGTTAGCCCAAACCAAGGATTTCCACTCAATTCCTATGGCCCACAACTCACATAATCACTTCCTAACATCATATAATCACACTACAATTCACTATACCACACATTAACACAAAACTCAAAAATTCCATTTCATGCATCAATTTTTTCCTAAGTTAAAAATCCATTTTTTTCGCTTAAAATTTTCATTGCATTTCTAGCATTAATACATCATTCTAAGACATTATCATCTAATAGACATTTTCCATTTGAGCTCTCTAACACAACATATCACAAAATCCCTCTTTAGGGTCCATAATCCAAATTCAAAAATCAACCAATGAAATGTTGAAATAACTTACCCAATTGCATGGTATATGGCTCCACCTAAGTATACTCCACCATTGGAGCATGAAAAAGCTTCATGAACTCACTTTCTCCCAAAATTTCGGATCTGAGTTTGGTGCAGATCTCCCCAAATACGCGGTTTCAAGGCTCAACAGTGGTACCAATGGGTTCAGAAGGTGTTTTCCATCAAGATTCAAGACAAGAATCGTTGAATTCGGTGGAGAAATGGCCAAGTTATGGCCAAAGGAAATTTTGCATCAAAAATGGTGGGGAGGGGCTGCATGTGCGTTTTTTAGAGAGAGAAGAAAAGGAGAGGATGATGAATAGTGAAGGTGGTGAGGTGGCTAAGTGAAACTTGAGTGGGCGGGTCCCACGCGATTTAAAACTCATCCGAATTTCTCTCCGATTTCACTAAAATTTCATAAATTCAAAACTTATTTAGAAACTCTAATTTTTAACATTGACCATTGTCCCTTAATTATACTTTATCAGATGAATCCGGAGTTTTCCGGTAATTCGGAGAAAACACTATTTTAAGCTATTGCGCGCGCCATTGGCACGCTTCCACAAACTGACTTAAATTCATCAAATATTATCAGAAATCATATTTCTTATTCCTATGGACCATTTAAAATCAATATTTGAAACCTAGAGCTCAAAATTCCACTGGCACGTTTTACGGTGCAATCTGACTGCGGTATTTTTACCCGCGAAAAACACTATTCACTGATTTTTCTGAAACTTGCCTATCCACTCAATTTTTCGTTCTGAATCCATTTCCAGGCTTATTTTTATCATCTGAGACCTCATGCTCAATTTTTTTTCCTTCCTAGGGTTGCGTGTTGGCTAATTACCGTTTTGCCCTTTCTTTGTATTTTGGCCTATTCTTTGGGATTTTCACTAATCCTTCACTTAATTTCTCACTTAACACTTTAATTACTTATTTTAGAATTGTGAGGTGTTATAGTTTTTCAAATTGTCATTATTAATTATTAAGTTTCATCTGTACATTAAACCGTATCAAACCTTAGCTTGTTTTTCTACGCTGTCATTATTAAGTTTATTTCACCGTCCAGGGTGATAAGTCCATGAAATGAGACTAATAACATATGGTTTTTAGTATGAAAAAGCATAGAAATATATACTTTTAGATTTCAAATGCAAATTCAAATTCAGATGAGTCCAATTCTAAATTCAAATTTCAAAATTCAAATTTCAAATTTTAAATTCAAAATTCGAATTCCAAAATTCAAATTCCAAATTCAAATTTCAAAATTCAAATTTCAAATTCAAAATTCAAAGAATTTCAAAATTAAATTCTAAATTCAAATTTCAAAATTCAAATTTCAAATTTTAAATTCAAAATTCGAATTTCAAAATTCAAATTCCAAATTCAAATTTCAAAATTCAAATTTCAAATTCAAATTTCAAAAGGATTTTGAATTTGAAATTTTGAATTTTGAATTTTGAATTTGAATGTTTGAACTTTTGAATTCAAGTGTTTGAATTCGAATTTGAATTGGCTTTGAAATGTTGTTTCATAACAAAAGGATAAGATAAGATCTTATTGGAACAAATTCCTTGGATCAAGAAGAATCTTTGGAGCATAATCTTGGGCTGTTTGGGGGGCATAATTAAGTGATAAGAATGTCATCTTGTCACTTAAAACAAAGCTCCAATCATATTTGGTGGTTGAGAGAATCAGTGGGTGATTTGGTTCAAATTTTGAATGCAACTACTCAATATATTTGGAACCCTTTTTTACGGCTGAATTATGCGCATGAAAAGTATACTATATGAGAGTTTATGAATTTAAGTTTAAATTTTTTTGAACTTAATTTCATGAGGATAAGATTGGAGGTTGTTGGCAAGATTTGTTTTGCAACAACTCCACCTTATCCTCCCCTGATTCATGCGCAACTTTCAAGTTATTTGAAAGGATTGTTTTCATTTTGAATGATCATTCTTCTCTCTTCCCTCCAAGGTGTGCGCACAACATAGTGAGTTCCTCTCCTTAGGGTTTTGAGAAAACCTAGCCTACACTCCTTCATCTCATGCACCATTCTGTAGGGTAGTTCACCACACCTTTCCAAACAGAATACCTAGCCTCCACCTTCACCACTTGTGCGCATAGCAAGCCTCACTGTGGTGTTCATCTGGTGGCTTTCAAGAAGGAGTTCTTGTGTAACGGGCCACAACAAAAGCCCAATAAACTCAGTTGACAATAGCCCACGTAGGAAGAGGAAGCCCATCTATTTGTCTGACTATGTATTGGGTTAATGGATCCCAAAGCCTTTTAACATTTCAGCCCACTAGTTATTTTATGTATTGGGTTAATGGATCCCAAAGCCTTTTAACATTTCAGCCCACTAGTTATTTTAGCCCACAAACTTCTATTTTGCAACCCTACTATTTAAATAGTGCATGAGGACATGAGGAATGAGAGGGAATTATATTCAGAAAACTCTTTCTCTCTCAATTCTCCTTCCCTCTCTACATTCTTGTTATCTTACTCTCCCTACTCAGAAATCTGCTCCCACTACATCTTGCATCATTGACGAACGGTGGTGTGGATCACCATTAGAGGGTTTGAACCCTTCAAGCGTGACATCTGATCTCCCTGACTGTCAGGCCAAAAACAAGGTAACATCATGTTGTCTTAAAGCATGAACCCATGTGCGCATGTATGTTTCCGCAGTAAAAATTTTGTTTTTACACCTGACATCATAATGCACATTTCCTATTAAAGTATTTTGTTAGGAAGAAGAGTCAATATAGTAGTACATGGAAAGGACTATGCCGACTTGATAGCATACAACCGCCATGACTAATGTTGATTTTATTTCTAATAATGAATTATGATGACGTCAATGTATGAAATCTTTAGCCTAGTAAATGCGCATTATAATGAATGTTAATTAAATCATAAAGGGACACCTTATGACATGAGCCAAGTGGGAGAATGTAAAACTATTTGTGTCTCATGTGTAATGTGTGTCAATTGGTTTAATTAATAATAAAAGAGGCTTTATGGTAATTGACGTTTCGCAACAATAGTAATTGACGTTTTGCATTATGGTAACGTTTCACATTAAAGGTAATTGACGTTTTGTATTATGGTAACGTTTTGTATTAATGATAATTGACGTTTTGACTTTCACATTATGGTGACGTTTTGCATTAATGGTAATTCACGTTTTGACGTTTCACATTCATGATATTTATCATTTTATTTTAAATCCTTGTTACAAAAGACCGATTGCTTGAATGAAACGAGAACAAGAAGGAAAAAATCATTTCCTCCAAACAATTTAAGCCAACTGATTTTTTATAACAAGAATTTGAAATAAAACTATAATCACAATCAAATGTTACCTAAATTATATCCATCACGAATAATTGATATCAATATAATCATCAAATAATTAAAATAATATAATTTGAATTCTATTAATTTTTGCTCTAACAACCCACTTAATTAAGAAACTTTTTGGATTGAGATTAAAAATATCCTCGTATAATGAGCTTAAAAATAAAAGACCAAATGCAAGACTTTGAGGAACTCTAGTCGTGGTTATCCCTAGAGTCTAAATTTTTTAAGCCTGATGGCTTAATCTTCGATGCTAAGCTAGCTGCGAACAATACGTCGAGTGGTGTTTTGTCCGCCAAATTATTCAATTTCTTATTTTGACAACAACCATGTGCGAAAATTATTGTTTATAAATCATTAACTGTTCATAACTCTTTTAAAATTCCCACTTCATCTTATTTTATTATATTTTGCCGTAATTTAAAAAGAAATATTGGGTGTACCAAAAGAAAGAAATGGAACCCACATAAGGTATATTCTCATCTCACACATTCTGGCAAGTGCTAATGCTTTCTAATTTGAATTCAAATTCAAATTCTTTAAAACAACCCGTCAGCGCTTTGGTGTGATGTATAAGATTATGTTACAATATTTTTAATTATTTGATACGATTATCATATAATATAAATTTATACAGCAGAAACTCATAATATATCAAAATAATATATAACTTAATCCGGCCTAAAAGGATGAGATTAGGCCTGATAAAAAATTGATGTATTAATATTACTTATAAATTCAGTTCTCAAAAATTAATATATCATTTGAATATTAATATATTAAAATAATTTTTTAATATATTAATTTTTAAAATATTGGAGGATATTATCTTATACAATACTATACCAAAAGTTAAATAGTATTAAAATTTAATCAAATTTTATACATTCAGATCTTATACTATCAGATATCAGGGGAAGGATATACTTATTGATAAGAGAGAGTTATTACAAGTGGTATAAAAAATAAATAAATATTTATATACTAGGCTAGCCTTGGAGGCTCTAAGGTCGAGCTTCTGAATTATATCCTAAGGCCTTTTTATTAAACGAGCTTTTATACAAGTCTAGTCTGATTCCAACACGAGCTTTTTTTAAATGAGCTCAGGCCTTTACGAGCCGAGCTAAAGGCCCTGGCTCGTTTACCACCAGGAGAAGGTTATAGTTACAACTTTTTTTTACAACATCTTACAACTAGGGGTGAAACTGGGCCGGGCCGGCCCACAGGGGCCTACAGCCCGGCCCATTAGTGGCCTGGTCTGGTTCTTAACGGTAATAAGATATGGTTGTAAGAGGTTATAAAAAAAGGTTGTAAGTATAACTTTCCCCTAATATCTGATAGTATAAGATCTGAATGTATAAAATTTGATTAAATTTTAATACTATTTAACTTTTGGTATAGTATTGTATAAGATAATATCCTCCAATATTTTAAAAATTAATATATTAAAAAATTATTTTAATATATTAATATTCAAATGATATATTAATTTTTGAGAATTGAATTTATAGGTAATATTAATACATCAATTTTTTATCAGGCCTAATCTCATCCTTTTAGGCCGGATTAAGTTATATATTATTTTGATATATTATGAGTTTCTGCTGTATAAATTTATATTATATGATAATCGTATCAAATAATTAAAAACATTGTAACGTAATCTTATACATCACACCAAAGCGCTGACGGGTTGTTTTAAAGAATTTGAATTTGAATTCAAATTAGAAAGCATTAGCAGTTGCCAGAATGTGTGAGATGAGAATATACCTTATGTGGGTTCCATTTCTTTCTTTTGGTACACCCAATATTTCTTTTTAAATTATGGCAAAATATAATAAAATAAGATGAAGTGGGAATTTTAAAAGAGTTATGAACAGTTAATGATTTATAAACAATAATTTTCGCACATGGTTGTTGTCAAAATAAGAAATTGAATAATTTGGCGGACAAAACACCACTCGACGTATTGTTCGCAGCTAGCTTAGCATCGAAGATTAAGCCATCAGGCTTAAAAAATTTAGACTCTAGGGATAACCACGACTAGAGTTCCTCAAAGTCTTGCATTTGGTCTTTTATTTTTAAGCTCATTATACGAGGATATTTTTAATCTCAATCCAAAAAGTTTCTTAATTAAGTGGGTTGTTAGAGCAAAAATTAATAGAATTCAAATTATATTATTTTAATTATTTGATGATTATATTGATATCAATTATTCGTGATGGATATAATTTAGGAGTAACATTTGATTGTGATTATAGTTTTATTTCAAATTCTTGTTATAAAAAATCAGTTGGCTTAAATTGTTTGGAGGAAATGATTTTTTCCTTCTTGTTCTCGTTTCATTCAAGCAATCGGTCTTTTGTAACAAGGATTTAAAATAAAATGATAAATACCATTAATGTGAAACGTCAAAACGTCAATTACCATTAATGCGAAACGTCAATTACCATTAATGCAGAACGTCACCATAATGTGAAACATCAATTACCATTAATACAAAACGTTACTATAATGCAAAACGTCAATTACCTTTAATGTGAAACGTTACCATAATGCAAAACGTCAATTACTATTGATGCAAAACGTCAATTACCATAAAGCCTCTTTTATTATTAATTAAACCAATTGACACACATTACACACGAGACACAAATAGTTTTACATTCTCCCACTTGGCTCATGTCATAAGGTGTCCCTTTATGATTTAATTAACATTCACTATAATGCGCATTTACTAGGCTAAAGATTTCATACATTGACGTCATCATAATTCATTATTAGAAATAAAATCAACATGAGTCATGGCGGTTGTATGCTATCAAGTCGGCATAGTCCTTTCCATGTACTACTATATTGACTCTTCTTCCTAACAAAATACTTTAATAGGAAATGTGCACTATGATGTCAGGTGTAAAAACAAAATTTTTACTGCGGAAACATACATGCGCACATGGGTTCATGCTTTAAGACAACATGATGTTACCTTGTTTTTGGCCTGACAGTCAGGGAGATCAGATGTCAGGCTTGAAGGGTTCAAACCCTCTAATGGTGATCCACACCACTGTTCGTCAATGATGCAAGAACTCTTTCTTGAAAGCCACCAGATGAACACCACATTGAGGCTTGCTATGCGCACAAGTGGTGGAGGTGGAGGCTAGGTATTCTGTTTGGAAAGGTGTGGTGAACTACCCTACAGAATGGTGCATGGGATGAAGGAGTGTAGGCTATATTTTCTCAAAACCCTAAGGAGAGGAACTCACTATGTTGTGCGCACACCTTGGAGGGAAGAGAGAAGAATGATCATTCAAAATGAAAACAATCGTTTCTTTTTTTTTTATGGTGATCCACACCACCGTTCGTCAATGATGCAAGAACTCCCTCTTGAAAGCCACCAGATGAACACCACAGTGAGGCTTGCTATGCGCACAAGTGGTGAAGGTGGAGGCTAGGTATTCTGTTTGGAAAGGTGTGATGAACTACCCTACAGAATGGTGCATGAGATGAAGGAGTGTAGGCTAGGTTTTCTCAAAACCCTAAGGAGAGGAACTCACTATGTTGTGCGCACACCTTGGAGGGAAGAGAGAAGAATGATCATTCAAAATGAAAACAATCCTTTAAAATAACTTGAAAGTTGTGCATGAATCAGGGGAGGATATGGTGGAGTTGTTGCAAAACAAATCTTGCCAACAACCTTCAATCTTATCCTCAAGAAATTAAGTTCAAAACAATTTAAACTTAAATTCATAAACTATCATATAGTATACTTTTCATGCGCATAATTCAGCCCTAAAAGGATTCCAAATATATTGAGTAGTTGCATTCAAAATTTGAATCAACTCACCCACTGATTCTCTCAACCACCAAATCTGATTGAAGCTTTGTTTTAAGTGACAAGATGACATTCTTATCACTTAATTATGCCCCCCCAAACAGCCCAAGATTATGCTCCAAAGATTCTTCTTGATCCAAGGAATTTGTTGCAATAAGATCTTATCTTATCCTTTTGTTATGAAACAACTTTTCAAAGCCAATTCAAATTCGAATTCAAACACTTGAATTCAAATGTTCAAATTCCAAATTCAAATTTCAAAATTCAAATTTCAAATTTCAAATTCAAAATTCGAATTTCAAAATTCAAATTCCAAATTCAAATTTCAAAATTCAAATTTCAAATTTCAAATTCAAAATTCGAATTTCAAAATTCAAATTCCAAATTCAAATTTCAAAATTCAAATTTCAAATTCAAAATTCAAAATTCAAATGTATGGTTATGATTCCGGATATTTAATACTTTATATTTATTTTCACCTTTGTATGATTATGATTTCCCATATTTAAAGATTTTACATTAAATATGGAGATCATAACCTTATATAAAGATGAGAATAAATATAATCGTTGGATCAACATAATCGATATAACGGTGAAATTGATTGGTAGTAACATTGGTGGTAACCCTAGTTGATTGTTACGATATCTGCCCCTTTAATTTCCCTCATTCTATTTATTTTCTCGTGAGATTTTTTTTTCTCCTCCACCTTCATTATCCAAACCTAGCAACAGAGAGCTCGTTTGCATCTACATACTGATTCATATCCTTTCAAACCTCAATCTCCGTTATTAGAAGTTGGAACATTTGTTTCTTTCTCCATCATCAATCAAGTTGAGTCGCAATCTGTCCAAATCTAGATCTAAACCAGACCCAGCCAGTCGGCATATGCTCGCAAGTCGCGTTCTAGACCAGACTTAGATATATATGTACTTGAACAGTGCCCACCCTTCATTAATTTCATGGATCCGCCACTATATATATATATATATATATATATATATATTTGGTAGGATATTCTTACACCGGTGTAAGAGTTAGAAGTCTTACACTCAATCTTGACCATTGATCCACTTGTATCCAATGGCTCATATTACTAAAAAAAATTGACCCCTTAGATATAAGTGGAATCAACGAACAAGATTGAGAGTGTAACGACTCAATCTTGACCATTGATCCACTTGTATCCAATGGCTCATATTACTAAAAAGTTTTGAACCCTTAGATATAAGTGGAATCAACGATCAAGATTGAGAGTGTAACTTACACTAGTGTAAAATGATCCTGACCCTATATATGTATATATGTGTATATGTATATATATATATATATATATATATATATATATATATATATATTGCGACTTTGGCAAGTGCATTGGTCATACAAGTAATAAAATGGTAAAATTAAGATTGCCGATCCCACGAGGACTGATTACCAATCACTAACTTATCTATGCGATTAAAGTTGGATCGATCTTAAAATGAATTTGTTGAGAATATTAATTTGAATTGTAAAATAGAATTTTTAAAGAAAGTCTTTTTAATTTTTAATGTTAAGAATCAAGAGCAAAACGTAAGAACAAGGACCGCAAGAAAATGATTTACTTTTAATCAAGAGCAAGTGTAGCTATGGATTCGACTTCCACAACAGTTTTCTAAGAGTCTAATTTTAATGTAATTATCATTAAAATCAATTATTGACAATCCTTTCTAATTTAACTAAACCCCCAATCCCTTGGTGGTTTTAGCTCTTTACTTTAGTCCAAGACCCTAATCCCTTAGGGCCTTTTTCCAGAGCAAGCCTTAAGGTCAAGAATCATAAGTCATAGAATTTATAAGCCTATATATGCCTAGGACATACAAACTCTAGAAATTAACCAAACAAAATCAAGAAAGCAATATTCCTATTAACATGCAAGATTATAATGCCTATTCAAGATTGACCAGATCATAAATGAGACTAGAAATTACAAACAAATTAATTGCATAATTGAAACATGAACAATAATTACAAGAAATATTAAACATCGTTCGAGAACCCATTTCCATGGCCCTCAATTCTAATTTAATTTATTTTAATATATTAATATTGAAATGATATATTAATTCTTGAGAATTGAATTTGTAAGTGATATTAACACATTGTTTCAGATCTGTAAGTGATATTAATATATTAACCGAGAAACTAGATTTACGCAAGGAAGATGAAAGAGGAGGTGCTCTATCGGTGGAAAGAGAAAGAAATAATTGTTTGGATGTAGAAGCCTTTGGAATGAAATGAGAACAATGACAATGGATGTCAAATTGTGGTATGGTGGTTGGTACTAATGTATCTAGCTAATTTGAGAGTTTGATGAACATCTCCTTCAATTGAAGGGAGAGTGCATAAAGTGCATCTTCTAATTTTTTTTTTCAATCGCTTCTCCATGCTTGGTACTCGGCACAGCGCTGAAAATATTAAAACAATAAAAATAATCGTAACAGTAAGTAATGCGAGTGTTACTTCTATCCAAAAGGAGCCCCCCCCGAGATATTGCTAAACCAATATTGCCATTATCCCAAGAATAAGTACATTCCCAAATGCCTGAAGCCAAAGACTCTTCACTGTGCCTGAAGCCAAAGAATAAGTACATTAAACGGAGATGCATCCATCTTCTTTCTCTTCTTATCCGAGGAAGCTTCACGCTGTAAATCATTAAACAGGGATGCATCCATCTTTTTTCTCTTCTTATCCGAGGAAGCTTCACGTTGTAAATCATTAAACAGGGGTGCATCCATCTTTTTTCTCTTCTTATCCGAGGAAGCTTCACGCTGTAAATCAGCTACCCTAAAAAATGCACCTCTCATTGGACCCACGCACGGTGTTTGAGATTCCATAATGCTTGAAAACCAAGGTGTACCCTGGCGTGCATAAAACAATATGTAGGCTTCTTGAGAAAGCACAAAGTCTACTGAGACCTTAGTAACCTGAAGAATAATTTCAAGACATTAATTCATGTTTAACTTCAAAAACAATGACCACTATCTAGTGCAATAGTCAAGTAAGCACACAAAAAAAAAAAAACTTAGAAAAACAAACTGATCACAGATAGAGTTTGATGTTTCTCGTGCAAATAGGGAATTGGGTTTAAGTACAAGAGATGCTACCGTTGCATCATCCAACTTATGCCATATGTCCGGAGCCGAGCGAACAAAGCAAAAGTAATGCCCTGAAGTGGGTGAAATTCCATTATGCACAACAATTGCATAAAGTTCATATTTCAATGGTACCTATCACCACAATAATGAGTCAGAACATCATATTTGCAAGGGAAACAAGAATAACATACAGAGATCTAGTAAAATGTAAGTGGAAATGTAAAATCAACAACTCACACTATTGTTTTGATTAAAAGTGGTGTAAGACATCATGTCCAACTCCAGCGGGAAATCAACATGCTTATTAATCTTTTCAACATAAGTCTCATTTGTCTTAAATCTCTTTAAATGAAATGATGCAACTAAAGGCGTCTGATCCAATATAAGACGCTTCTCCTTAGATACTTCTTCCTTGCAGCTATCACATCGAAGCGCATCAATGTTTTCCATCTTAGTAAAAGATTTCAAAGCATTAGGAAGGGTATCTACATTATCTATCTCTAAACTCAGGTCAATCAGTGGATCACAAGTGTCAGAACAGCAACCACAGTTGCAACATCGAAGCTGAAACACAAATAGCATGAAAAGATAACCATTAGCAAACACAACATTCTAAATCACAAAGGAGCCAAAAGATAGCTTTTTTACAATTATCTGAACATACTTTGCTCATGAGACGACCTCCAAATACTTTCTGAACAAGATCATCATCTTTAGAACTAATATTTTTATTCTTCAAATCAATAAAACATCTTTCCAATTTATCTAAGGCACACTGCAAAAATTCATGTGCATCTTCCTGCTGGTATCTTCTAAATATAGAGGAAAAATCTATTACGGGGTCATGGATCACAATAGTTAAAGTAAAAAAAGCAAATAACCTTGCATTAATTAAAATTCCATTTTGCAAGCCAATGATATACAATCACTAATATTGACAATATTTCATTCTTCGAATCAAATGATTAGCCACATGCCAATGGTGATATGTAAAGTGGTTTCACAATAATCACGACAGTGAAAAAAAAGGATACGGTTCAAATTGTCCACAAACTTCGAGGGTGAAAGATAGCCTCCTGAAGCTACTAGGGAAGATTGAATATGTTCACGGAGAGCACAGATAACACAGAATCCATCAATATGACCTGAAATTTCCAATTCCAATATGTTAAAATCTTCAAAAAATAAATGAAAGCAAACAATAAAATCATCACAGAAGTAAGGCTGCTTAGGTCTAACCACCTCTCAACCCCACAATAAGGCAAGACTATTGCACTAAAGCACACTATTTTACACAACAAGCTAAATCTAAACACATAAAATTATAATTTAGTCAAATTCAAATAAGGATAACACACCAGCACAAGGGGTTGAATGATTGCGTGAACGAAGACCCAGTACTAGAGGCACCGTGTGCGTAAGGCATTGCAAGATAGCATTAAGAAAGCAAGTATTGCCAAGATTTGAAAGCCCAGCTCCCTGTTAAACAAATCAATTATCAAAACAAACAAAATCCCTGAGACAAACAAAACAACAACAAGAACAAAAAAACACGTACCACCCCAGAAGGTACAACCGTGGAGGCAGAAGAATGTGCCCCGTTATCATCAGAAAACAGCCAGTTATCATCGGAAGCACGCTCTGAATCCCACACATCCGGAGCCACAACGGAAACCCGAGACGAGTACCAAGAACGACTCTCGTTGGAAGGCAACACCGACGACCATGGCGAAAGCGAATTGTCGTTGAGTCGCCGGAAGGGGGAAGAATTGCCAGGGTCCTCCTGTTGAGCTTCCGCATCGAAAATCCCGAAGCGATTTAGATTAGGAACGAAGGGACCAATCGAGAGGCGTTTAGGGTTTTAGAGAGCGGGTTTGGTCTCAAAGGAGGGTCTAATTGTCTGTCTTCCGAAGGTGCAAAGATTGATGAGCACATCAAATTTGAAAATGGGAAGTTAAGGCTTCGTTTGATTGCTTTTTTAAAAAATGCTTTTTTAGTTTTTAGACTAAAAAATAAGCTTTCTTTTGTAAAAATAGTTTTAAAACCTTTAACTATTTTTTTATTTTTAGAACTAAATTTATAGAACATGTTGTGAGTTATTTTTGTTTTTTGTTTTGATTTTTTGAGAGATAATTAAGGGTTTTTGGGACTAAATTTGTATTCGAAAAGCTTTAAATGAACGAGAGAAAAAAATAGAGAGATGAATTTGGGGTTAGGGTTTTGAGATGGATGAGAAGAAAAGGGTAGATTGAAAAGGCGTTCAAACCTCTTAGAGAGATAAAATGAGAGGGAAAGTGATTTCGCGCGCTCTCTCTCAACTCCAACTGGCACTGTTACTGTTTTCTTCACCACTAGCAATATCTTTTATAGGAGAAGTAGGGGTGTTAACGGGTTGAGCCGAGCCGAGCTTTGATCTTAACGGGCCAAGCCTGTATTTAAATGTATCCGACTGGCCTTAGCCTATTACCTGTCACGAATATAATATTGGCCTGTGGCCTGGTTTATTTACAAAAAATAAAAGCCTATGTGAAGCCTGTCTTAACCTGTTAGCATGTTAAAGAATAAAAATAAGAGAACAGAATTCCACAAAAAATCAATTTCCAGATAGAAACCTTAGCTTCCAATTTGCAGCAATAATTTACAAAGTCTACAATAAATAAATAAAAATTAAAGTGAGAGAAGGTAGATAACATGTTATATTATCTTAGCCCATTATAAAAAAAAGTGTCAATAAAAATAAAAATAAAAATAAAAATAAAAAATAAATTGACACAAACAAGCAGTGTATAGTGGAACGAATGAGTTTTTGTGGGTTTGTTTGTGTGAAGGAGGATGAAGGATAATATAGAACAGCACTAATAATTCCATAAATATACATAAATTCAATATATATCCAAATAGCATAATATAGAACAAAATCATTCAAAAAATCTGTTAAACCAATAAAATAGGGTGAAATAAATTGATGAGAGAGAGATTTATTACAAGTAGTATAAAAAATATAAATAAATATTTATATACTAGGCTAGCCTGTGAGGCTCTAAGGTCGAGCTTCTGAATTAGAGCCTGAGGCCTTTTTATTAAACGAGTTTTTATACAAGTCCAAGTCTGGTTCCAACACGAGCTTTTATTAAATGAGCTCAGGCCTTTACGAGCCGAGCCAAAGGCCCCTGGCTCGTTTACCACCCCTAGGAGAAGGTTATAGTTACAACCTTTTTTTTACAACCTCTTACAACTAGGGGTGAAATTGGGTCGGGCCAGCCCACAGGGGCCTACAGCCCGGCGCATTAGTGGCCTGGTCTGGTTCTTAACGGTAATAAGATATGGTTGTAAGAGGTTATAAAAAAAAGGTTGTAAGTATAACCTTCCCCTAATATCTGATAGTATAAGATCTGATTGTATAAAATTTGATTAAATTTTAATACTATTTAACTTTTGGTATAGTATTGTATAAGATAATATCCTCCAATATTTTAAAAATTAATATATTAAAAATCCGGAATCATAACATTACATTTGAATTTCGAATTTTGAATTAGAAATTTGAATTTTGAAATTTGAATTTGGAATTTGAATTTTGAAATTCGAATTTTGAATTTTGAAATTTGAATTTGGAATTTGAATTTTGAAATTCGAATTTGAAATTTTGAATTTTGAATTTTGAATTTGAATGTTTGAACATTTGAATTCAGGTGTTTGAATTCGAATTTGAATTGGCTTTGAAAAGTTGACTCATAACAAAAGGATAAGATAAGATCTTATTGCAACAAATTCCTTGGATCAAGAAGAATCTTTGGAGCATAATCTTGGGCTGTTTGAGGGGCATAATTAAGTGATAAGAATGTCATCTTGTCACTTAAAACAAAGCTCCAATCAGATTTGGTGGTTGAGAGAATCAGTGGGTGAGTTGATTCAAATTTTGAATGCAACTACTCAATATATTTGGAACCCTTTTAGGGCTGAATTATGCGTATGAAAAGTATACTATATGATGGTTTATGAATTTAAGTTTAAATTGTTTTGAACTTAATTTTATGAGGATAAGATTGGAGGTTGTTGGCAAGATTTGTTTTGCAACAACTCCACCTTATCCTCCCCTGATTCATGCACAACTTTCAAGTTATTTTAAAGGATTGTTTTCATTTTGAATGATCATTCTTCTCTCTTCCCTCCAAGGTGTGCGCACAACATAGTGAGTTCCTCTCCTTAGGGTTTTGAGAAAACCTGGCCTACACTCCTTCATCTCATGCACCATTCTGTAGGGTAGTTCACCACACCTTTCCAAACAGAATACCTAGCCTCCACCTTCACCACTTGTGCGCATAGCAAGCCTCACTGTGGTGTTCATCTGGTGGCTTTCAAGAGGGAGTTCTTGCATCATTTACGAACGGTGGTGTGGATCACCATAAAAAAAAAGAAATGATTGTTTTCATTTTGAATGATCATTCTTCTCTCTTCCCTCCAAGGTGTGCGCACAACATAGTGAGTTCCTCTCCTTAGGGTTTTGAGAAAACCTAGCCTACACTCATTCATCTCATGCACCATTCTGTAGGGTAGTTCACCACACCTTTCCAAACAGAATACCTAGCCTCCACCTTCACCACTTGTGCGCATAGCAAGCCTCACTGTGGTGTTCATCTGGTGGCTTTCAAGAAGGAGTTCTTGCATCATTGATGAACGGTGGTGTGGATCACCATTAGAGGGTTTGAACCCTTCAAGCCTGACATCTGATCTCCCTGACTGTCAGGCCAAAATCAAGGTGACATCATGTTGTCTTAAAGCATAAACCCATGTGCGCATGTATGTTTTCGCAGTAAAAATTTTGTTTTTACACCTGACATCATAATGCACATTTCCTATTAAAGTATTTTGTTAGGAAGAAGAGTCAATATAGTAGTACATGGAAAGGACTATGCCGACTTGATAGCATACAACCGCCATGACTCATGTTGATTTTTTTTCTAATAATGAATTATGATGACGTCAATGTATGAAATCTTTAGCCTAGTAAATGCACATTATAGTGAATGTTAATTAAATCATATAGGGACACCTTATGACATGAGCCAAGTGGGAGAATGTAAAACTATTTGTGTCTCGTGTGTAATGTGTGTCAATTGGTTTAATTAATAATAAAAGAGGCTTTATGGTAATTGACGTTTCGCATCAATAGTAATTGACGTTTTGCATTATGGTAACGTTTCACATTAAAGGTAATTGACGTTTTGCATTATGGTAACGTTTTGTATTAATGGTAATTGACGTTTCACATTATGGTGACGTTTTGCATTAATGGTAATTGACGTTTCGCATTAATGGTAATTGACGTTTTGACGTTTCACATTAAGGATATTTATCATTTTATTTTAAATCCTTGTTACAAAAGACCGATTGCTTGAATGAAACGAGAACAAGAAGGAAAAAATCATTTCCTCCAAACAATTTAAGCCAACTAATTTTTAATAACAAGAATTTGAAATAAAACTATAATCACAATCAAATGTTACTCCTAAATTATATCCATCACGAATAATTGATATCAATATAATCATCAAATAATTAAAATAATATAATTTGAAGTCTATTAATTTTTGCTCTAACAACCCACTTAATTAAGAAACTTTTTGGATTGAGATTAAAAATATCCTCGTATAATGAGCTTAAAAATAAAAGACCAAATGCAAGACTTTGAGGAACTCTAGTCGTGGTTATCCCTAGAGTCTAAATTTTTTAAGCCTGATGGCTTAATCTTCGATGCTAAGCTAGCTGCGAACAATACGTCGAGTGGTGTTTTGTCCGCCAAATTATTCAATTTCTTATTTTGACAACAACCATGTGCGAAAATTATTGTTTATAAATCATTAACTGTTCATAACTCTTTTAAAATTCCCACTTCATCTTATTTTATTATATTTTGCCATAATTTAAAAAGAAATATTGGGTGTACCAAAAGAAAGAAATGGAATCCACATAAGGTATATTCTCATCTCACACATTCTGGCAACTGCTAATGCTTTCTAATTTGAATTCAAATTCAAATTCTTTAAAACAACCCGTCAGCGCTTTGGTGTGATGTATAAGATTACGTTACAATTTTTTTAATTATTTGATACGATTATCATATAATATAAATTTATACAGCAGAAACTCATAATATATCAAAATAATATATAACTTAATCCGGCCTAAAAGGATGAGATTAGGCCTGATAAAAAATTGATGTATTAATATTACTCATTCGTTCCACTGTACACTGCTTGTTTGTGTCAATTTATTTTTTATTTTTATTGACACTTTTTTTTATAATGGGATAAGATAATATAACCTGTTATCTACCTTCTCTCACTTTAATTTTTATTTATTTATTGTAGACTTTGTAAATTATTGCTGCAAATTGGAAGCTAAGGTTTCTATCTGGAAATTGATTTTTTGTGGAATTCTGTTCTCTTATTTTTATTCTTTAACATGCTAACAGGTTAAGACAGGCTTCACACAAGCTTTTATTTTTTGTAAATAAACCAGGCCACAGGCCAATATTATATTCGTGACAGGTAATAGGCTAAGGCCATTCGGACACATTTAAATACAGGTTTGGCCCGTTAAGATCAAAGCTCGGCTCGGCTCGGCCCGTTAACACCCCTACTTCTCCTATAAAAGATATTGCTAGTGGTGAAGAAAACAGTAACAGTGTCAGTTGGAGTTGAGAAAGAGCGCGCGAAATCACTTTCCCTCTCATTTTATCTCTCTAAGAGGTTTGAACGCCTTTTCAATCTACCCTCTTCTTCTCATCCATCTCAAAACCCTAACCCCAAATTCACCTCTCTATTTTTTTCTCTTGTTCATTTAAAGCTTTTCGAATACAAATTTAGTCCCAAAAACCCTTAATTGTCTCTCAAAAAATCAAAACAAAAAACAAAAATAACTCACAACATGTTCTCTAAATTTAGTTCTAAAAATAAAAAAATATCTAAAGCTTTTAAAACTATTTTTACAAAAGAGAGCTTATTTTTTAGTCTAAAAACTAAAAAAGCATTTTTAAAAAAAGCAATCAAACGAAGCCTTAACTTCCCATTTTCAAATTTGATGTGCTCATCAATCTTTGCATCTTCGGAAGACAGACAATTAGACCCTCCTTTGAGACCAAACTCGCTCTCTAAAACCCTAAACGCCTCTCGATTGGTCCCTTCGTTCCCTAATCTAAATCGCTTCGGGATTTTTGATGCGGAAGCTCAACAGGAGGACCCTGGCAATTCTTCCCCCTTCCGGCGACTCAACGACAATTCGCTTTCGCCATGGTCGTCGGTGTTGCCTTCCAACGAGAGTCGTTCTTGGCACTCGTCTCGGGTTTCCGTTGTGGCTCCGGATGTGTGGGATTCGGAGCGTGCTTCCGATGATAACTGGCTGTTTTCTGATGATAACGGGGCACATTCTTCTGCCTCCACGGTTGTACCTTCTGGGGTGGTACGTGTTTTTTTGTTCTTGTTGTTGTTTTGTTTGTCTTAGAGATTTTGTTTGTTTTGATAATTGATTTGTTTAACAGGGAGCTGGGCTTTCAAATCTTGGCAATACTTGCTTTCTTAATGCTATTTTGCAGTGCCTTACGCACACGGTGCCTCTAGTCCTGGGTCTTCGTTCACGCAATAATTCAACCCCTTGTGCTGGTGTGTTATCCTTATTTGAATTTGACTAAATTATTATTTTATGTGTTTAGATTTAGCTTGTTGTGTAAAATAGTGTGCTTTAGTGCAATAGTCTTGCCTTATTGTAGGGTTGAGAGGTGGTTAGACCTAAGCAGTCTTACTTCTGTGATGATTTTATTGTTTGCTTTCATTTATTTTCTGAAGATTTTGACATATTGGAATTGGAAATTTCAGGTCATATTGATGGATTCTGTGTTATCTGTGCTCTCCGTGAACATATTCAATCTTCCCTAGTAGCTTCAGGAGGCTATCTCTCACCCTCGAAGTTTGTGGACAATTTGAACCGTATCATTTTTTTTCACTGTCGTGATTATTGTGAAACCACTTTACATATCACCATTGGCATGTGGCTAATCATTTGATTCGAAGAATGAAATATTGTCAATATTAGTGATTGTATATCATTGG
>JAVKPL010004661.1:0-22917 GCA_032173675.1 Gastrolobium villosum
GTGTTTTGCCTGTTACTTGGTTCAGGTTGGTCTTGCTATGGAACATCGAACTTCACATCACACCAGATTATTCAGGCAGAGGCGGATCTATTTACAAGAGATGGGGGGCAAGTGCCCATCCTTAAAATATGATGTAAAAATACCCCTTGCGATTTTAAAATTCAAGTTTTTTCAATTTAATTTCGGGGTAGGATATTAAAACAACCAATTAGGATTACTACAAATATTACTACCAATCAATTTCACCGTTAGATCAATTATGTTGATCTAACGGTTATATTTATTTTCATCTTTGTATAGTTATGATTCCTCGTATTTAATATTTTATATTTATTTTCACCTTTATATGATTATGATTTCTCATATTTAATGCTTTTACATTAAATATTGTGATCATAATCATACAAAGATAGAAATAAATATAACCGTTGTATCCACATAATCGATCTAACGGTGAAATTGATTGGTAATAATCCTAGTTGGTTGTTATGATATCCTACCCCTTTAATTTCTCTCCTTTTATTTTATTTTCCTGTGAGTTTTCTTTCTCCTCCACCTTCATTATCCAAACTCATCATCTGCATCTATATACTGATTCATATCCTCTCAAACCTCAATCTCCGTTATCAAAAGTTGGAACATTTGCTTTTTACTCCATCATCGGTCCAGTTAACTCATAATTCGTCAAAATCTAGATCTAAACCAGACTCAGCTAGTCGACAGCTGCTCGCAAGTCGCGTTCCAGACCAAACCTAGATCTATATGTACTTAACTTATTGAGTGTCCACACTTCATTAATTTTCTGGATCCGCGACAACCACTACTTCAAGCCGCAGTTGGTGCATTAACTTATTACAATACATCTAGTAACATAAAATTATTGGCACAACTTCAATTATAAGTTTAACGTTAATATTTAATTTATCAAAAAAATATTTATGCAATTAATTCCAAAACGACATCGTTTTAGAATTGAAAGATTAGAAAATTATAATTATAAACACTATAATAACCATGAAAGAAATTAAAATTATAAAAACACCATGATTTCCGCCCAAAACGACGTCGAACTGGACTTACTGCAATAACTTATTTGTAGTAACCGCATAAAAAATGAACCCTTAATTTATATATGTCATTTTAATATCTCTTTATTTCTATTTTTCGTATTTTTCCTTAGTTGTCTAAATGTGTTGTGAAATGATATTTTCCCTCTTGTAATTTGTACCCTATTTTTATTGTTTTTATTACTTTTCATCTGAGTGTGTGTTTTTGATTGCCGGATTTCAATATCCTTTTATTTCGAAAAATTGTAGAATTGAACCCCAAATTTCACATTTATTATCAAAGATATATAAATGCCTACATAAAAAAAAAAATACCAAACTAACGTTTTTTTTTTATTATTATTATCAAGAACTAAATTATAGATATATGGACCAGGTTTCATTTTTCTTTATCCCCATCTTAAAAGACTAAAGAATAGTCTTCTTCTTCTTCGTCGTCTAAAACTTCCAAAACGAAAGAAAGAATAGTCTTCTTAAACTTCCATAAAAGGAAGAAAGAATAGTCTTTTGAAAACCATTGAATTAAATTATACGTAACAGCATTTTGGGTCCACCAGTTATGAGTGTGTGTATGCAATAAGATAAGAATATCTCTGAGGAAAGGTATCTGAAGCTCTGAAAAAACCTGGTATAATGTTTTCCAGAATTGCACTTGTCCTATCCTTTCAAGTTGTCTTTTGCACCCTGAAGTTCCAACCTCAGAAGCTCAATCATGGTTTAAAATTGGTTACTGGTACAATGGCAGTGAATTTCCCATATCAGATATAAACTCTGCCCTCTATACTCACCTGATATGCGCTTTTGCTGAGGTCAACACTTCCTCTTATGAGCTCTCTGTCTCCTCATCAAATGAGCAACACTTTTCTACTTTCACAAACACTCTCAAACTCAAGAACCCATCCATCACTACACTTCTCTCCATTGGGGGTTTCCAAAACTGGACTTCCATCCAATCCATGATTACCAATGTTTCTTCAAGGAAATCCTTCATTCAATCTTCAATAAGAATGGCCAGGCTTTATGGATTTCAGGGCCTGGACTTGTACTGGCCTTCCATTGGGACAAGTTCTGATGCTGACAATTTGGGACAACTTTTCCAAGAATGGAGAGCAGCTGCAAAATCTGAAGCAGAAACAAACTCCACACTTCAAGAATTGATCTTGACTGCAGTTGTTCAACCTTCACCTGATTTGTACCCAGTTGAGTCAATCAAAAGTAACTTGAATTGGATACATGTTAATGCATTTGATTATCACACACCCTTGACACAAAACTTCACTGGTGCACCTTCAGCTTTATATGACCCTGCAAGTGATATCAACACTGACTATTATATCACGGCATGGATTAGGAAGGGTTTATCACCTAACAAGTTGCTTTTGGGTTTGCCTTTCTATGGATATGGTTGGAAACTTCAAAACCCCAATAACAACTCAATAGGAGCACCAGCAACAGGTCCAGCATTTGATGATCATGATGGATCTAAAGCTACAATGACATAAAAAATGATATTCAGAAAAATGGGGCTGCAGTAATGTATGATGACACTTACGTAACAAATTACTGTTCATTTGGATTAACTTGGATTGGCTTTGACGACGTTGAGGTTGTCCGAAAGAAGGTATCATATGCCAGAGAAAAGAAGCTACTTGGTTACCATGTATGGCTAGTTTCCAATGATGACGACAAATGGACACTTACAACTGCAGCAGGTAAATTAACTATGGTCACTCTTCTATGTTACCATGCAAGCCAAGAATTTCGAACATGTGTTCTAATTAATTAATCAATACTAGGCAACATCTGAATTTTCTATTGCAATGTTCTTAAATTAGTTTTGTGCTGTATCATCAAACAATTGATGACAATCTTCGAAGAGAAATCATATCCAGTCTAGCTGATGACAATCTTACAATGCACGCATAAACTTAATCAATATGTGTTCTCTAGTAGACAACATTTGCAGTATCACCTATACTATTGCAAGTGATCACAGATTTTTGAATAAACAAATAAATTATGTTACTGTTGGAATTTTTATTGTAAACAGATGTTTATGACCATTCTAGTCTTTGTTATTATAATAATTAAAAAAAAAAATTTAATAAAAAAAAGTTAAAAGAAAATATTATGAATGTGGGCTTATAGGATAAATACCCTATCCTTCTTTGTCGAGTAAAAGAGGAACACTACAAGGTAAATTATCTCTATAACAATTTCATACATGTTAATGACTTAATGGTGAGGAGAAGGAGCGCACATTTAAAACTTTTGTTTAAACAAAAATTCGGAGCCACTGCCCCAAACCCTACCACTATGTAAGCTGTCATAAATAAAATTTTGTGAACCCTGACATATATATATATATCATTTGAATAGCTCCATCTAACTCATATTTACCATTGCATTCTCAGCTGAACAGGTTGGCGAAGACAAAAAGGACGGGTGGAAATTATTAGCTACCATTTTGAGTATAACTGCTATAGTTATTCTCATTTTAGGTGTCATTATCTTCTATCTAAGGAAGAGAATATTCAAATCAACCGGTAAAGTTATTTTCGATTTTAGAGTTCATATGACTAAATAGTGAAAATGTTCATCCATGAAGAAATTGACTTACATCTATTTAACTTCCTTAAATTCTATATATAGGGACGGCTAATGCTGCTAAACAATCTCCGCTTATATTGAATAAAGAAGCTGCAGGACCTTTTCACGGGGATGCTCCTGATTTACATATCTATAGATTTGCTGACATTGAAGCAGCTACAGATAACTTTTCTTATGAAAATAAGCTCGGACAGGGTGGTTATGGTCCTGTTTACAAGGTAAAATCTTAATAAAAGAACCATTCAAGTTACTTTACTTCAACAACTAGTGATTTTGGCATAGTTTCAATCCTTGTCTTTTCTATTGGTTGAAGTGGTCAAGTATTTAGTCCTTTTTGTTCTCATTATTTATAATTAAATAAAATTATTGCAAACTAGTTTGTGTATTCTTCACTCTTCTGGAAATTGCCTAAGCCTAAATATTTCTGATAACAATTATTCAATTATGGGATATGTTATACTTATTTTTTTTTTCTTGCCACCTCTTAGTCTCTTAGAATCAATCTTATTATCGTTGGATCAAAATTAAATCAACAGCTCTCACTGGATGCCGTTTTGTAATCATTAATTTGATTTTAATTTAACAACAAGAAGATTGGTTGTAAAAGGTGATAAGAAATTTTTTTTATAAATATAACCTCCCCCCATCAAATTTAGTCTTATCTCACTATATTGTTAACACCCCTTCATCCCAAAATTATTTCTAATGTCTATATCAATTTGATAAAATCATGTTCATGTGGAATGTTGTAACTCTTGCAATGACAAATTAGCATAGTCAAGATTCTAACCATAAGTGTTCGTTCCTCCAGGGCATCCTACCTAATGGTCAAGAAATAGCCGTAAAAAAATTATCAAAAGCTTCTACACAAGGTTTTGAGGAATTCAAAAATGAGGTAACACTTATTGCAAGGTTACAACATGTGAATCTTGTACGGTTGTTGGGTTTCTGCATTGAAAGAGAAGAGCAGATGCTGGTGTACGAATACATGGAAAATAAAAGCCTGGACTTCTACCTCTTCGGTTTGATACCTTTGCAACCTTAAACCCTATATATACTTGAATATAAATATGCATCACACTTTTTAAGTTAAGGTCTTAAATGATGGAATTCATTTGATAATGTTTGTTAAAAGGAGTGATAAAGAAAATTAACAGAAGTGCTCACGCCTGCATTCTATTAGATATATCCATTCTATATCATTTTTATCAAAATTACATGATTTACTAAATGTTTTTCATGTTGCCAAAATAATGGAAGGGCCAAAATTTAATAAGAAAAATAACCTATATGAGAAGAACATAAAATCAAATTTGAATCTCTTGATATATTTTTTTTTAATAATCACATTACTTCTGTCATACATCAATTCTCCACAGACCCTATTAGACGACAAATGTTAGATTGGAATAAGCGTGTTGGCATCATTGAAGGAATTACGCAGGGCCTTCTTTATCTTCAAGAATATTCAAGATTCACCATAATTCATCGTGACATAAAAGCTAGCAATATTTTATTAGACACTGATATGAAGCCAAAAATATCAGACTTTGGGATGGCAAGAATATTCACTAAAGATGAACAAGAAGCAAACACTAGCAACATTATGGGAACATAGTGAGTATTTTGATGATAAGGCTCCAGCATTTGAGCTTTCAATAATTATATTTTTAACTACTTACTTTGGTGTTCCCGTAATTTGTTATGATGCAGTGGTTATGTTCCTCCTGAATACATTAAGGAAGGTGTGTATTCCACTAAATCTGATGTATACAGTTTTGGAATCCTCCTTCTACAAATTATAAGTGGCAAGAAGATAGCTGGCTTTTATGGAGAGAACGAAGATTTAAAGCTCTTCGAATATGTAAGTAATTTCTACAACTTAGGTGGAAAAAATTGGATATATTTTTGTGTTCATTTATTTGGTTCGTATTTTTTAACATCTTTATATCAATTCCATGATGTTTGATGTTTAATGGATGCAGGCTTATGAGTTATGGAAAGAAGGAAAGGGTATGGAGTTTGTGGATCTTGCACTTGATGATACATCTTCACCGTGCAAACTAATGAAATGCATGCAAATTGCTTTGTTATGCGTCCAAGAACAAGCAAATGATAGGCCTTCCATGCTGAAAGTTTATTCAATGTTGAGAAATGATAAAAACTCTCTAGCCATCCCCAAAAAGCCAGCATTTGCAAATGTGAGAGATGAGGAAGAAGTAAATGAGTGCCAACCCCAACAAATTATTTCAGTCAATGATGTAACCATCACTCAAATGGGGGGCAGATAGTACTATTGGACTCAGATGCAAAGTTTCCTTCTTTGCAACATAGAAACAACAAAGCAATCTTCAAGCAAACCTGAAAAGCATATTGATATTACAGTAACAAGGCCTTATAGTGACTCCATTTGAAATCTCAAAGCCGATTTCTGCACTGTTATTCTGGTGTACACTTTCTAATATATCCACAAATCAAAACTAGAAGAGCAGGTGTAAATGCACATTTGCAGCAGCCAACCCGAACTCTTTTTCTAGAACCTTGAGTTACAAATTGCAATTAACAGTATGTTGAGATTAATTTGCCAAGCAATTTTTTATCAATTATAGTACAAATGAAGAATGAATGCTTGAAAGAATATTACAAACTATAATGAATCAATGTTACAAATTTACAATGCATCACAGCTGCAACTCTACAAAATTCCGGGTTGTCCAATTAGATTTGGTCGAAGAAATATAGACTATGGTGGATAGAATCACAGATAAGGCTCCGAAGGACAGAGTAGGGGCAGAGGAGTCACGTGGTGGAGCAACTGGAGCAGCAGCAGTACCTGACTCCATGTTGATGCTAAACTTCATACCTCTTAAGCAGTGCTCACCCACTGTGCACATGAAGTAGCGGGGGCCACTATGCAACATGTTAACAATGACTTCGGCCTCGTTAAGATTGCTTCCAAATGCACTTGCCTTTGTATTGCAACTATCATAATCAGCCTTTGATACATCTCCCACAGTATGAGTACCAGTCCAGTTAAATACTGATCAATCCAAAAAGGGAGAAAAGAAACTCATCATCAAACACAGGATTAGGAAATAGATTGATTGTTGCAATATTAACATTGGACCAAAAAGTTTAGACCAAGTTACAAACACAAATGTATATGAATGAATGGAAAAGGAAATTTAGTGACTAGCAAATGTAAACTTACTTAGTTTGTCACCAACAAAAAAGGACTTGGTGCTAGCCCAGTTTGAGTAATAGTTTTCACCGGGGGAAATTCCAACCCAAGCTATCTCCAACGTTATATACTCTACTTTCTGTTGAACCCATTAGCAGAGCAGAGAGAACAATGAAGCTCCCTATCGAAATCATGCGGCAAGCCATTTTTTTATTTAAAGGAATTCTGATGCTCTTTCTTCTCTCTTATACTTGCTTTGTAAGTGTTCTATCTGTCAAGAGCCTGAAGAAGTATGTTATCAGATTATTCTGGCAGCAACATATAAGAGCTTCCCATGTCACCTTGAGAAATTGTCAACCTTCAGAGGAGGGACGAATGGATGACAAGTTTGAACTACACGTTTTAAGGCTGCTTTGAATTCAACTGTTCCGTGCAACAAGGCGCATAAAAGACACATCATTGTTTCTTGAACTATTCCTAATAAAAATAGTATATCCATTCATTATAAGCAATTAAGGATTCATATTTTTCATTAAGAAAAAGTGAAAAATTAATGGGAAAGTGGTAAGGCCCAATTGCGTAAAGCCCAACTGAAGAATGTCTATGTGAGAGACAAAGGTAGAAAATGTTGGCTTGGCCCCACTCAATCGGTTATTGTTGACTCTAGTATTCTCTTAGCGGAGGATGAGGGGCAACGCAGCATTGGTTAGTCGTGGAAGTTTATATATGCATTGGAAGTGAGAAGAAAGGGTACCATGGAGGTCATTAGGATTGCTGAGGCAAATTGGGAGATCTCAGGCATCTCGAAAGCCCCTGAATCATTCACATTCTGCTGATTTCTTTTATTTATTTATTTCTGCACAATCTGAGCTATAGCAGCAGTATAGCATGTAACCAGAGTTATTTCAATTGTACCACTGTTGAATCTTACTGGTTTGAGGCATAAATAAAGGAGTTATTCAGCAATCTACTGGTTTGAGGCATAAATAAAGGAGTTATTCAGAAATCTTTATTGTTTACTGTTTGATTCCTATCAGAAAGCGACGTAGGAGAGGTGTAGAATTGCATCATAAGGTGTGGGGTACACTAATGGAGGTTGCTAGTATGCGACGATGCATTCTTGTTTGACAGAGAATTGCATCATGAGTTTAATGTTTTGACCACGTCAAGTGTTACTAACCTGATAAGTTTATTGTTTGACTCGGAAAGAAAATGGTTGAACTAGTTTGATTTATTCAATGGTTATTCAAACACACACAGAGCATGCCTAAAAGAATAGGAGAATGAAAGAATATAAAGTGAATGTGCTACAAGGTTTGTGATGTGAAATTCAGATGTGGTTGAAGAAATAGAAAACCACGGTGGAAAAGAACAATGATAAAACTCAAACGGGATGTGCTGGAACAGAGAACTCAAAAGCAGATAGCACTTCTTTGATCAAAGAACTTTCAAGTTAATTCAGAAACACATTTGAATAATGTTATAAGGCAATTCCACTACAGTAAGCATATCTTGCATGGTTTAGAATGCACAATTAGAAATTACTAAAGATGCAGTTAGAGAGAAGGAAGTTAAACGCACATACTTGTACAAGAAATTTTCGACATGTATACAAGATTTAAATTAGAAATGCTAATGTATTTGTTATAGTCAGCAAAATAAATAATAATAATAATATGCCACTAAACTTCCTAAGCTTTTTGAAACATAGATGAGGAGAAAGAGATGTGAGGTTATGAATAATCCACAGCATGAGAGCTAAAAGAAAATAAACCAAAATTTCTCGTTAGTTATAAAGTAAGCTTGTGATAACAGCCACTTGGCACTTCAGTCTCGTTTGGCATGCTGTGATCTACCATGAACATGAACAAGAACAAAGCCACATGAAGCAAGCATTGCCACCAGGTAACCGGCTATTTGTTGGA
This sequence comes from Gastrolobium villosum, assembly GCA_032173675.1. NCBI lineage: Eukaryota > Viridiplantae > Streptophyta > Magnoliopsida > Fabales > Fabaceae > Gastrolobium > Gastrolobium villosum. The sequence continues at coordinate 8,784 of JAVKPL010004661.1, forward strand.
AATCGACAACACACAAATTGAAAACGGAAAAGAAAAAAGAGAGAGAGAAAGAATAGATACAACGATTTACCTGATTTACCCAATTTAGGTTACGTCCAGCTTGTCTGTACTATATTCACCTCACCGCCACTCGATACAACTCACTCGGCTTACAAGGAAAATATAAATAGGATTAGAAAACCCTAACAGCAGCTATTCATGGGCCGAAGCCCAAACTGCTAAGAAAATTACAATAAAACAGATGCTCATTGGTGGTGGTACCCCGCCACGGGCTTCCCCCTGGACCCACCTGACAGTGGTATCAGAGCCGGGTTGTGCTCGAGCTAGCCTGATGATTGGTTAGGAGGAGGGTTGAGTACTTTATGCTTGGGGTACTCGGTTGAGGGGGAACATACTAATGGTGGGTTTCACACTTGAGGGGGAGATTGTTGGGATATTCAAGTGTGATGAGTCCCACATTGGTTGGTAATGAGCTAAGTGAAGAGTATATAAGTGGATGGACCCATGAACCCAATGCCTTAAGGTTTTGGGTTGAGACATAATGTCAGATCCGCTTGCTACGGTTGGTGTAGCCGAAGCTCATTGGTGGTGGTCCCCCACCACGGGTTTCCCCCTGGACCCGCTTGACACTATTGCTCCTAGCTCACAGAATTAGGCCATTCCTACAAAATAAATTTAAAATATTAAGACCTTAATGGCCAAATATATAGTGCTTAAAGGAATTAAAATCCAAGTCAAGGAGACCAAATTATATAATTTGACATGAAATCAAATGATAAACAATGCCAAACAGTAATCTATACATCTCAACTATAATCATCCACATTCTAGATTTAATATAAGATCTAGTTTTTGGTAAGTAAAAGTCTACCCTGAAAGTATAACCAAACAGAAAATTATGTAAAGAGAGCTATAAGGCGAAGTTCTCAAGGAGCTTGACAGCTGCTGTAGCTGTAGCACATCCTGCTACTGAAATTCTCTCCCTTGCTGAATCAAAACTGGATGAATGGCAAGAAGAGGAATGCTTACTACTTTCAGAAACATTACCTTGGATCACTCTTCATTTTGTTATTTGTTTAAGGAATAGAAATTATTGAAACATGAACAGTGATTAGATGACACAAATAAAACAAGGGTTTTATTAGTCTCATTTAACATAAGATAGTTATCTTATGTTATAGAGAGAAAATAGGTAGGTCCCACCATTACAAGAAAAAAGAAAAAGGTGGGGTACGAAAATCGAAGTGAGAGAAAATGAGAGATGATATCTTATGTAAAAGGAGAGTAATATTTCCCATAAAACAATGGATTGATAAATGCATAAAAAATCGTATTTTTTTTTTATGAGTTGGTAACTTTGTATATAAAGATTTGTGAAAGTAACTAACAACGTTAACAAGAACGGCTCTTTCCATATGCATTATGATTTTAGCATATGATGGTCAATGAATTCAAGGATAGATGATTAGGAAAGAAAGATTACCTGCCATGGCCTCTCCCAATCAAGTGGCATTGGCCAAGCCCCAAACCAGCCCCCAATAACTTCTCCATGAGCTGGCTGGCAAACAAATCAAATACTCTACAGATCCATTTGGCCTAAATGTAAATACAAGGAAAAACAACAAAGAAGTAATTAGTAGTGATTAAAGGGCTTAAATAAATAGATAGCAAAATAACTGGTTCAATGTAGCAATATACCACTAACTCTACCCTTAATCCCCATCCCATCCCCCAGCAAGGAACATACTTTGCTTGTGCAAATATGCGTCGCCAATCAGCCCAAGATGAACCAAGAACACATGATGCTGGAACTGTCTGTCATTGTACAAGATGTTAGTTTATATATGTACTATATCATGAGCCCATAGCCTAAAGAAACAAGGTCTATCCCATGAAAAGTGGTATTTATATCAGGAAAAGGGAAGGTGGTTGAAAAGAGACCAACGGATTTTTTTCACAACTTGAACAACATGTTTGGAGATCTTAACAATTGAGAATCATACAAAAATAAGAAAAAAAAGACATGTTTGAACTGATATTGCATTTTAGAAAAATATGAATTTTTCCAGGTATTGACAATTTTGGGAACCTTTTTTCACACTTGAAACATACTTGAATTGCGGCCACACTGTTTTCCTATAGTACTACGGCAATATATTTCATACATGATATTTTTTATTTTTAAAAATGAAAAATGAACAAAATAATAAAATAAAAAATCTAAAATATGAGCCTAGAGCAGTGGTGAAGTCTTTACTTCGTGACTGAAAGATAAAGGATTCAAATATGAAAAATAGTCTCTTTGCAAAACAAGGGTAAGGCTGCATATAGAAATTACTTTCGCCTACATCCTCACTAGTCAGGGTTTAATGGAAAGTATTTTTTTGTATCATGAAAAAAAATAGATGGAGAATCCAAATAAATAGGGCCGACAAAATGGGCTCGATCTGGCGGGGCAGGTTGAGTTTTACAACCCATCTCAAAAGCGGTACTCGTTCATTTTTTGGTGGGACGGGCATAAGCCGGACGAGACGGATCAATGTAAAATATGTTTGGGCTGACGGGCCAACCCGACCCAGCCCACCAAACAGGATGGGGCGGATCGAGTTTTTTAGCCCACTTTTAAAAGCAGAGCTAGAGCTAGGTAGGGTGACTCATTTTTTGACGAATTGCTGCTACCCACTTTGCCACCTCTGCAAATTACATTAAACAAGTCCAACAAAAAACACTGATATATTGTTATCAAAAAAAAAAAAAAAAAAACACTGATATAGTCTTCATGGTACTGTAAAATAAGGAAATGGAAATGAATTAGGCACTCACTGTGAACAATGACATCATAAGAGACCAATTTACAGTCTTTCGCAGATACCTGTGTAAATGAAGATTTCAGAAGTCACAATTGCAGAAAATACCACATGTTTTGTATAAAGGAAGAATAGTATCGACTTTGATCCTTTATTTCTTCCTCAACAATGACCTTTGTTGCAGTCTTACGCAGATTTTTTTAAAAAAATTAAAAACTGTATATAGCACTTATTTCACATACTGAATGGTAACAGGTGCCCCCAAAGCAATAGCTCCTAAAGAATTTATTAGTGCCCCTGTAAAGCATAAGACACAAGAACTATAATAATTTTTTAAACAGTAAGTCACTTACCTTAGAATATTTAAAATGACAGTGACAAGAAAGAGAATAACAAAAAATATGATCAGAGATGAGGAAAATAAAAAGGTAGGATAAAAATGAGAAGAAAAGAAAAGAAATTGGGAGGAATAGATGATACCCAGATGAAGAAGAGGGTGTGAGAAGGATCAGCGACGAGATCAATGGTGTAGAGAATAGAGATTACTACCAACAGAGAATGCTAAAACCAAGCCAAGCCTCTGAAGCTGAGATTTGCGGCACGGCATTCACGGCGGCGGTGGTTCAGGTTGAGGTTTCAGTCGCTGTCGTTTAGCTCCGTTTGGGCTTGGCCCAATAAGCTTTCCTTCATTTTCCTTTGTGGGCTTTTTTTTACCCAAAATATGCTTGTGGACTCGTATATATATCTTTATTTATTAACAATTTTATTATTTATTTTTAACAATTTGTAAATAAAATAATGAAAAGAAGACATTTTTATTATTTTCTTTTCAACATATTAAAAATATAAAACAATATGATATTTTTATAATATAAATAAAAATGTATCAACTAAAAAAAAACAAAAAAAAAACTAAATGCCATGGATTCATTATTCTAGAGTGATTTACAAGTAAAAAATCGCAATCTATCATGAAAGTCTTAGATACCTCCTTATTTTCAACAGAGGTCTACTTTGCTTTGGGAGTAGATTATTTCTAATGAAGATTTACTTTGCTTTTAATTATATTTCAGGAAATTAATTATCAAAAGCTTGAGTATGTCATCGTGTTGTTTACTAGGCATGATGAGAAAGCTCGTGAGTCATTTTTGGTGACTCGGATTTGTGCATTGTTCAATCGTAACTGGCAAGTCCACTTTACGCATACATTGAGTGAGACCAATTGTTGTGTCAATTACTTGGCGAACCTCCTGCTAGACCGCTCAGATATGGATGATGATTCTATCTTCTCAGAACCTCCTCCTTAATTACTCTTGTTTTTGCTTGCAGACTCCTCAGTCACTCTTTGAATTAGAGGTGTCGGTTGATTATTTTCTTTTTGTTTTCTGCTTTTTAGCTTTTCTTTATGTATAACAAAATTATATTTCAAAATGATTTCTTTTAGGGATATAATATTATGTATACTTTTTCATATCTATTCTACCTATTACTCTTTAATACTGTTAGATCACAATCACAATGGGAGAAATAAAAAATGAAGATCAATTGAGAATATGATCCAATGGAATTTGAGAGGAGTATATAGAATATATATGAAAAAAATAAACATAATATTCTTTCTAAAAAAGGAATAGGATATTATGTCTATTTTTTTCATGTCTACTCTACGTATTCCTTTCCAATACCCTTATATCACAATTTCATTTGGAGAGAGAAAATATAAAAGTTAGTTGAAATTATGATCTAATGGTATTAGAGAAGAGTTGGTAAAGTAAATATGAAAAAAATAGACATAATATCATATCTCTAAAAAAAAATAGTTCCAACTTCATATATAATTTACACCCAAAAAAATTAAGCTGCACTATTCCATCACTTATGTTAAATATCAAGATACAAGAGGAATTGATAGTAATCCTTGTTGTGTTAAACTACACAACATTGGTTCTATTATATAGCAAACCAATTGAAGAATACAATGAGACACACACTATTAACACAATGAGACACACACACACTCTTAACACTTATAGCATATAGATCATATGCTACAAGCTTGATACATAATGTGAATCATGTATCCTCTCAACTATTGAATTATGTCATCAATTTTATCAGTTGTGGAGCTAAGGAAGGGTTCAGAGATGCAATTAACCCCCTCAGATTAGTCAAACATTGATCTCAAATTACATTCAGATTTAAAAAAAAGTATAGCATAACATAATTAGTTTACTCTTATTCTTTATTATTATTATTCATATATGACGAAAACTTTGAGAGTTCATCAAATTTGATTTAGAATGAATTTATTGCTATATTATGGTGCTTATTCGTCTCTTCTCATAAAATTTTCAGATTCTGTCATTAAATTTTAACAACACGAAAACAGAATAGGGAGAAATTCCACAAATCAAAAGGCAGTAAAGCTGAAAAACAATATTAAAGATTTTGCCCGCAATTGACGTGAAAGAGAGAGGCCTCATATTTGTATATGTTTTAGATTTTTTTTCATACCATCAGTTCGTGCCTACATAGAAATGATTGAACTCATAATCTTGTAATCACTGAATCTTTAATATTATGTAAATAACCATCTCAACTCAAAATCTTAATATGTTGGGTGTGAGTCTCTTAATGATTTATATTATTCTCTAACATATCTCTCGAGAATTCACAGTAGTATTCTTAGATAAATTATGTCTTAAAAAGTATTCACAAATCAGAATCCTAGGAAAATCAGATTCTGGAGAAAATTTTCACATCCTTTATCAAGCGTGGGTAAATAAGATTCTGAATGTCACTTTAGCGTCAATATTTAATTTATATGTCATTTTAATATCTCTTATTTTTATTTTTCGTATTTTTGGTTAGTTGTCTAAATGTGTTGTGTAATGATATTTCCCCTCTTTGTAATTTGTACTCTCTGTTTTTATTATTTTACACCTGACCGTGTGTTTTTGATTGCCGGATTTCAAGATCCTTTCATTTTGAATAATTGTAGAATTGAACCCCAAATTTCACATTTATTATAAAAGATATATAAATGCCTTCATTAAAAAAAAAACCAAACTAATGTTTTTTTTTTTTTAATAATCAAGAACTAAATTATAGATATGGACCAGGTTTCATTTTTATTTTATTTTTTTGGTGAAAAGGTTTCATTTTTCTTTATCCCCATCTTAAAGACTAAAGAATAGTCTTCTTCTTCGTCGTCTAAAACTTCCAAAAAAGAAAGAAAGAATAGGCTTCTTAAACCATTGAAAGAGATTTGGTGTTAGTCCTTAACGCGCGACTCTATGAAAGAGATTTGGGTCCACCAGTTATGACTGTGTGTATGCAATAAGATAAGAATATCTCATAGGAAAGGTATCCGCAGCTGGAGAAGAATTTTGGTGGTTCTGGAGTGGTACAAATCAATTAGGATGAGATAACTATTAAAGAGAGAGGAGAGAGAAAAAATAAAATATAAATTTTTGTACAAATATCACTTATTAAATGGAAGGATCACATGAGGCCTGGAGCACTAAATATTTTTCCTTGCAGCTCTGAAAAACTTGGTGTAATGAATAAAATAATGAATATAATTTTTTTTTATTCTTTCAACCTATTAAAAATATAAAATACTATCATATTTTTATTATATAAATAAAAAATATATCAACTAAAGCTACAAAAAAATCATGAATTCGTTTTTCAAGAGTGATTTACAAGTAAGAAGACCGCGATCAATATAATGGAAGACCTTGGATTTGGATACCTCCTTATTTTCAACAAAGGTCTACTTTGCTTTGGGAGTAGATTATTTCCAATTAAGGTTTACTTTGCTTTTAATATATTTCAAAATATTTTCTTTTAGGGATAATATTATGTTTATTTATTTCATATCTATTCTATGTACTATTCTCTAAAGCTGTTAGATCACAGAGAAGAAATAAAATATGAAGATTAGTTGAGATTTTGATTCAATAGTATTTGAGATAAGTATATAGTAAATATAAAAAAAAATAGACATTTTTTATACCACATCTGAAAGTCGTTAGATCAAAAAATATCGACGGTGTCACATGCTTACAAATCAGAGCCATTGATATTTTTTCATCTATCGGCTCTCACACGAGGTGTCAAATTTGAATTTTGACACCGGTGTCACAGGATCCTACCTCATATATATATATATATATATATATATATATATATATATATATATATATATATATGGGGTAAACATTTCTACAGCAACTCTAGATAAGGTTATCTACAGCTACCATTTTTAACTATGTTCTTCCGGAAGAACATAATTATAATATTAAAGTTGCTTTTTCTTCTCTCTCCTCAGTTACTTTTCATAACTTTTTTGCTGACGTGTAGAGAGAGAAAAGAGCAACTTTAACGGTATAACTATATTTTCTACATAATTAAAAAATGCGATTGTAGATAACCTTATCTAAAGTTGCTGTGGAAATACTTATATATATATATATATATATATATATATATATATATATATATATATATATATATATATATATATGGGAAAATGATTTGTAATGTGACTGTATATAAGCGTTGGTGCAGTCACCTAAAAACTACGTCGTTCTGGGTGGGATAAAGGAAGTTCGCATTTAAAATTAATTGTAGAAAATAAAAATATTATATTTATTTCCAACTTTGTATGGTTATGATTTCCCATATTTAATGTTTTACATTTATTTCCACCTTTGTATGGTTATTATTCCCCAAATTTTATGTTTTTACATTATAAAATGACGTAGTTTTATATGACTGCACCAATCCTTAGGTGCAGTCACTTTACATCCGCTAAACCCATATATATATATATATATATATATATATATGGAAAAGTATTTCTACAGCAACTTTAGATAAAGTTATCTACAACCGTCATTTTTAACTATGTAGTCCCGAGAGAACATAGTTAAAAATGGCATGAGAACATAGTTAAAATGGCAGCTACAGATAAGCTTATATAAAGTTGCTGTAGAAATATTTACCCCTATATATATAGGTAAAATTATTTCTACAGCCGCTTTACGTACAACAACGGCAGTTGTATAGTTATGATCCCCACATTTAATGCTTTCAAGTATATATATGGCAAGTATTTGATTGCTGCACATACAGCAGCTGCAGAAATTTATACTCCATATATATATATATATAGGAGGAATATTCTTACTACCAAAATTTTCTACTACCAACTCAATAGCTATCTAATCACCATTTGATCAATATTTTCTCCTTTTTCAAAAACTTTTTAGCATTCTCTCATTTTGATCTAATGATGATTAGATAGGTAGTGAGTTAGTAGTAGAAAATTTTGGTAATAAGAATATCCTCCCTTATATATATATACATATATATATATATATATATATATATATATATGGGTAAACATTTTTACATCAACTTTAGATAAGCTTATCCACAGCTGCGATTTTTAAATATGTTCTCCCGGGAAACATAGTTATAAATCGCATCTGTAGATAAACTTATCTAAAGTTGCTGTAGAAATAATTTTGCCATATATATATATATATATATATATATATATATATATATAGGTAGGTAGGTAGGATCCTTTGACACCAGTGCCATTAGATTAAAAAAGATAAATGGTGTCACATGCTTACAAATCAGAGCCATTGATCTTTTTTGATCTAATGGTTTTCAGATGAGGTGTCAAATTTCAAATTTGACACTGGTGTCAAAGGATCATACCTTATATATATATATATATATATTAGATTTTATATATATCATGTTGTAGGAAACTTGTAGTGTTATGTTACTCTCACAAAAAGTAATGGCCCCACCTTATTTTCTTTTTTCTTCTTTCTTTTTAAGTGAGACCCACATCAAATATATTAGAATAACATGACACTACAAGCTTCCTACAACATGACATATATAACACTCATGTGTATGTTGCTTATCTCTTGCCAAAGAATTAAATCCTTGGTATGGAACATCGAACTTCACATCACACCAGATTATTCAGGCAGAGGCGGATCTATTTACAAGAGATGGGGGGCAAGTGCCCATCCTTAAAATATGATGTAAAAATACCCTTGCGTTAAAATTCAAGTTTTTTCAATTTAATTTCGGGGTATGATATTATAACAACCAATTAGGATTACTACAAATATTACTACCAATCAATTTCACCGTTAGATCAATTATGTTGATCTAACGGTTATATTTATTTTCATCTTTGTATAGTTATGATTCCTCGTATTTAATATTTTATATTTATTTTCACCTTTATATGATTATGATTTCTCATATTTAATGCTTTTACATTAAATATTGTGATCATAATCATACAAAGATAGAAATAAATATAACCGTTGTATCCACATAATCGATCTAACGGTGAAATTGATTGGTAATAATCCTAGTTGGTTGTTATGATATCCTACCCCTTTAATTTCTCTCCTTTTATTTTATTTTCCTGTGAGTTTTCTTTCTCCTCCACCTTCATTATCCAAACTCATCATCTGCATCTATATACTGATTCATATCCTCTCAAACCTCAATCTCCGTTATCAAAAGTTGGAACATTTGCTTTTTACTCCATCATCGGTCCAGTTAACTCATAATTCGTCAAAATCTAGATCTAAACCAGACTCAGCTAGTCGACAGCTGCTCGCAAGTCGCGTTCCAGACCAAACCTAGATCTATATGTACTTAACTTATTGAGTGTCCACACTTCATTAATTTTCTGGATCCGCGACAACCACTACTTCAAGCCGCAGTTGGTGCATTAACTTATTACAATACATCTAGTAACATAAAATTATTGGCACAACTTCAATTATAAGTTTAACGTTAATATTTAATTTATCAAAAAAATATTTATGCAATTAATTCCAAAACGACATCGTTTTAGAATTGAAAGATTAGAAAATTATAATTATAAACACTATAATAACCATGAAAGAAATTAAAATTATAAAAACACCATGATTTCCGCCCCAAAACGACGTCGAACTGGACTTACTGCAATAACTTATTTGTAGTAACCGCAAAAAAAATGAACCCTTAATTTATATATGTCATTTTAATATCTCTTTTATTTCTATTTTTCGTATTTTTCCTTAGTTGTCTAAATGTGTTGTGAAATGATATTTTCCCTCTTGTAATTTGTACCCTATTTTTATTGTTTTTATTACTTTTCATCTGAGTGTGTGTTTTTGATTGCCGGATTTCAATATCCTTTCATTTCGAAAAATTGTAGAATTGAACCCCAAATTTCACATTTATTATCAAAGATATATAAATGCCTACATAAAAAAAAAATACCAAACTAACGTTTTTTTTTATTATTATTATCAAGAACTAAATTATAGATATATGGACCAGGTTTCATTTTTCTTTATCCCCATCTTAAAAGACTAAAGAATAGTCTTCTTCTTCGTCGTCTAAAACTTCCAAAACGAAAGAAAGAATAGTCTTCTTAAACTTCCAAAAAAGGAAGAAAGAATAGTCTTTTGAAAACCATTGAATTAAATTATACGTAACAGCATTTTGGGTCCACCAGTTATGAGTGTGTGTATGCAATAAGATAAGAATATCTCTGAGGAAAGGTATCTGAAGCTCTGAAAAAACCTGGTATAATGTTTTCCAGAATTGCACTTGTCCTATCCTTTCAAGTTGTCTTTTGCACCCTGAAGTTCCAACCCTCAGAAGCTCAATCATGGTTTAAAATTGGTTACTGGTACAATGGCAGTGAATTTCCCATATCAGATATAAACTCTGCCCTCTATACTCACCTGATATGCGCTTTTGCTGATGTCAACACTTCCTCTTATGAGCTCTCTGTCTCCTCATCAAATGAGCAACACTTTTCTACTTTCACAAACACTCTCAAACTCAAGAACCCATCCATCACTACACTTCTCTCCATTGGGGGTTTCCAAAACTGGACTTCCATCCAATCCATGATTACCAATGTTTCTTCAAGGAAATCCTTCATTCAATCTTCAATAAGAATGGCCAGGCTTTATGGATTTCAGGGCCTGGACTTGTACTGGCCTTCCATTGGGACAAGTTCTGATGCTGACAATTTGGGACAACTTTTCCAAGAATGGAGAGCAGCTGCAAAATCTGAAGCAGAAACAAACTCCACACTTCAAGAATTGATCTTGACTGCAGTTGTTCAACCTTCACCTGATTTGTACCCAGTTGAGTCAATCAAAAGTAACTTGAATTGGATACATGTTAATGCATTTGATTATCACACACCCTTGACACAAAACTTCACTGGTGCACCTTCAGCTTTATATGACCCTGCAAGTTATATCAACACTGACTATTATATCACGGCATGGATTAGGAAGGGTTTATCACCTAGCAAGTTGCTTTTGGGTTTGCCTTTCTATGGATATGGTTGGAAACTTCAAAACCCCAATAACAACTCAATAGGAGCACCAGCAACAGGTCCAGCATTTGATGATCATGATGGATCTAAAAGCTACAATGACATAAAAAATGATATTCAGAAAAATGGGGCTGCAGTAATGTATGATGACACTTACGTAACAAATTACTGTTCATTTGGATTAACTTGGATTGGCTTTGACGACGTTGAGGTTGTCCGAAAGAAGGTATCATATGCCAGAGAAAAGAAGCTACTTGGTTACCATGTATGGCTAGTTTCCAATGATGACGACAAATGGACACTTACAACTGCAGCAGGTAAATTAACTATGGTCACTCTTCTATGTTACCATGCAAGCCAAGAATTTCGAACATGTGTTCTAATTAATTAATCAATACTAGGCAACATCTGAATTTTCTATTGCAATGTTCTTAAATTAGTTTTGTGCTGTATCATCAAACAATTGATGACAATCTTCGAAGAGAAATCATATCCAGTCTAGCTGATGACAATCTTACAATGCACGCATAAACTTAATCACATGAGCATAGTAAATGACCATAATCACTTTGTCACTGTTTTGTCATATTTTTAAGGCGCTAATCTTTAATGCAGATAGAGTTAAATTTTAGCCATGGGAGAATATGTGTTCTCTAGTAGACAGTATTTGCAGTATCAGTCGCGGACCTATATTATTGCAAGTGACTGCAACTGCGTTCACAAATTTTTGAAGAAAAAAAAGTTATGTTACGGTTGGAATTATTATTGTAAACAGATGTCTAGGACCATTTTAGCATTTGTTATTATAATAATTTAAAAAGTTTTAATTTTAGTAAAAGAATTTAAAAGAAAATATTATGAATGTGGGGTTAATAAGATAAATACCTTGTCCTTCTTTGTCAAGTAAAAGAGTGCATGGTGAATTGTCTCTATAACAATTCTAAATGTGTTAATAGTGATGAGAAGGAGTGCACATTCTTTTTCATTTTTTAATGCATTTAAAATTTTCTTTAAAAAGTAAATTTCGAGGCCGCTGCTTCCAAACCCCCACCACTTTGTGTGCGGACATAAATAAAATATTTTAAGCCCACCACCGTGCAATATGACACACACACACATATATATATATATAATTTGAACAGCTCCATCTAACTCATATTTACAGTTGCATTCTCAGCTGAACAGGTTGGCAAAGATAAAAAGGATGGGTGGAAATTATTAGCGATCATTTTGAGTATAACTGCTATAGTTATTCTCATTTTAGGTGTCATTATCTTCTATCTCAAGAAGAGAATATTCAAATTAACCGGTAAAGTTATTTTCGATTTTAGAGTTGATATGACTAAAGAGTGAAATTAAATGTCCAAATTGACTTGCATCTATTTAACTTCCTTAAATTCTATATATAGGGACGGTTAATGCTTCTAAACAATCTCCGCTTATATTGAATAAAGAAGCTGCCGGACCTTTTCATGGGGATGCTCCTGATTTACATGTCTATAGATTTTCTGACATTGAAGCGGCTACAGATAAATTTTCGTATGAAAATAAGCTCGGACAGGGTGGTTGTGGTCCTGTTTATAAGGTAAAATCTTAATAAAAGAACTATTCATCTGCCTTTACTCCAACAACTAGTGATTTTGGCATAGTTTCAATCGTAGTCTTTTCTATTGGTTTAAGTGGTCAAGTATTTAGTTCTTCTTGTTCTCATTATTTATAATTAAATAAAATTATTATAAACTAGTTTGTGTATTCTTCACTCTTCTGAAAAATGCCTAACCATAAATATTTCTGATAACACTTGTTCAAATATGTGATACGTTATACTTATTATATTTTTTTTTCTTGTCACCTCTTAGTCTCTTAGAACAAATTTTGTTATCGTTGAATCAAAATTAAATCAATAGCTCTCACTTGATGCCATTTTGTAACCGTTAATTTGATTTTGATTCAACAACAACAAGATTGGTTGTAAGAGATGATAAGGAAAAAATTTATAAATATAACTTTCCCCATCAAATTTAGTCCTATCTCACTATATTGTTAACACCCCTTCATCCCAAAATTATTTCTAATGTCTATATCAATTTGATAAAATCATGTTCCTGTGGAATGTTGTAACTCTTGCAATGACAAATTAGCATAGTCAAGATTCTAACCATAAGTGTTCGTTCCTCTAGGGCATCCTACCTGATGGTCAAGAAATAGCCGTAAAAAAATTATCAAAAACTTCTACACAAGGTTTGGAGGAATTTAAAAAGGAGGTAACACTTACTGCAAGGTTACAACATGTGAATCTTGTACGGTTATTGGGTTTCTGCATTGAAAAAGAAGAGCAGATGCTGGTGTACGAATACATGGAAAATAAAAGCCTAGACTTCTACCTCTTTGGTTTGATACCTTTGCAACCTTAAACCCTATATATACTTGAATATAAATATGCATCAAACTTTTTATGTGAAGGTCTTAAATGATGGAATTCATTTGATAATATTTGTCAAAAGGAGGGATAAAGAAAATTATCACAAGTGCTCACGCATGCATTCTATTAGATATATCCATTCTATATCATTTTTATCAAAATTACATGATTTACTATATGTTTTGCATGTTGCAAAAATAATGGAAGGGGCAAAATTTAATGAGAAAAATCACCTATTTGAGAAGAACAGAAAATCAAATTTGAATCGCTTGATATATATTTTTCAATAATCACATTACTTCTGTCATACATATTTTCTACACAGACTCTATTAGACGACATATGTTAGATTGGAATAAGCGTGTTGGCATCATTGAAGGAGTTACACGAGGTCTTCTTTATCTTCAAGAATATTCAAGATTCACCATAATTCATCGAGACATAAAAGCTAGCAATATTTTATTAGACTCTGAGATGAAGCCAAAGATATCAGACTTTGGGATG
>JAVKPL010004662.1:0-22953 GCA_032173675.1 Gastrolobium villosum
TTGCAAAATGAGGTTAGAATAATAGTTATAATTTCGCATTTGTGAAATCTTTGCTCATATTTGTGTAAGGCTATCAATCGCACTATCTAGAATCATGACACGTGTATGACAAGTTTTCAGTCTTTTTCCTTATGTTTGTAATCTGTAACTTTTGTTATTGTTTTTTTTTCTCTTTGGAAGTTAAATTAGAAAAGAAAATATGGTTGTGATAATTTGGCCTAGATTATTAAGTTAGAATGAGTCAATGACAACCTTCTCTGTTTTCAATAATGGAAAACTAGCATCATGGTGTCATTTGTTTCCTTATTTTTATAATTTTATTAAAATTAAAATTGTTTTAAAATTTTAAATAACTTCTTAACCACTCATTGTATTTAATCATTATAATTATTTTTTATTTAGAACAAATAAACACTAAATTTAAAAATTACCTTCTGAGTTCTGACTAACTGTAACTTCCTACATTTCAACATATATACAATGTTATAGACCTAAAGCCAAGTTTTGTTATATCATCATATACAATGGACACAGCTGTTAAACCCATGGCCCAGCTTCAACAGAAGGTTGAGGGTAGAACCTGGAAGATTTTTTCCTGAAGGAATAAACAGTAGGAGCACAAAGGTTAGTTAGTTATAATAGTTACAATAGTAGTCAGGGAAGTTAGGAAGGGGATTTAAATAGGCGCAAAATGTACAGAATTGGTCAAGTTGGAATAGTTGTTGCGTAACTGAGATTTTTCAGTGGAAGGGCATCAGGCTTGTAAGGAGATCTTCTTGTATTCCTTCTCTCTCCATAATTGAATAACAGAAATCTTCTTCTACATCTCTTTGGTTCCTTTCTTTATCACTCATTCTGCAACCCCTGCTCTATTTTAATACGGGATACCTTCATGTTTGGTCTGACCCGCTGGATATTCCATTTGAATCTTCGTTGGAATTCCTCAAGAGGGTGACCCGCGTACATCCCTCAACATAATACAATGTCTGTGTATGGTAACTTGACATCCCTGAACATAATTTGTTGAGATATATAGTCCCACATTGGTTGTATGTGCAACTAATATGGAGTTTATAAGGCTTTGGGCACTCCCACCCCTTGAGCTAGCTTTTGGGGTGGTGTATCCCAAGGTTCTTTGACATGGTATCAGAGCCTCACCGTCCCCCACTTTAAAGTGGAATTAAAACAAAAAGCACAAAAGGTAAATCATAAATTGGGCCTGTGCATAATCCACGCTTCAAGCCCAAAGGGCTCTTGTGTGAGGGGACGTGTTGATATATATAGTCCCACATTGGTTGTATGTGCAACTAATGTGGAGTTTATAAGGCTTTGGGCACTCCCACCCCTTGAGCTAGCTTTTGGGGTGGTGTATCCCAAGGTTCTTTGACATAATTCAATGTCTATATATGGTAGTTTGATAACCCTGATCCCTTTTATATTTTCTGCGAATTTTGTATGTATCATTGTTGAACTGAAGAACCTAACCGTGGTTAGATCTCATTTGTTTGCGATCCAATATGACTCAGTCTTACTTTTGAACATTGAAGTAGTTAAGTTGCATGTATGTTCTTAAGGATAGACTTTACTGTTTATTTTACCATCTGACTATATCTCTATTTATGCAGAACAAAAAGCTGAATACTATAGAAGGATGCGAGAGGATTTGAAGAAGGCAGATAAGGAAGACAAGCTTGTAGAGCGTCAACGACGTAGAGAAAAAAGAATCAAGCAGAAGATGAAGTTGAAGGCAGGAGATGACGACCAAGTTGATATTTCTGGTTCAGAAGAAGACGAGACCGTAGATAGACGGCATAAAAAGAGGAAAGTATACTTCGATAGTGACGGCGACAATGATGATGGTAAAAGAAATGAAATCACAGGGAATGCAGGTGCTAGTGCTGGCTCCATTACTTTGGACGAGCAAGAAGCTCTAGCTTTGAAATTGTTAAATTCAATGCACTCATAGGATAAGCATACCGAAGGTCCACTCATAGGATATACACACTGTCTGAGGTTACATTACATTTTATGACGGCAAAAACATGTAAAAAATTTGAGTAGTTTTCTGAAACTTGTTAAGTTTAAAAGATCAATGGATTTTGCGGCCATTTGATCTCTCCAATTTAATCTGTTGATTTTCTGTCATTATTTCTTGATTGTATTTATTTTAATAAATACGAGAATCTTTATTGGAGTAAAACACATGGTTATATCGTCTATCTTTTACCAAATACTTCGGTTCCTACTTTTATTTATTTTAACAAACACGAGAAACGTAGGAATAAGTCGTAAAAACATGATGTTCCGATAAATTTGTAATAGTTGTGCTACAATAAGTTGAGTCAAATTATTAGTATAAATAGAATAATTTAATGTTTTATACCACTTATATTTCGCAATTTGATTAATTTATTCTTATGAATATTGAGCTATTTTCCCATCGTAATAATATTTAAATGATTTGAGTTAGGATTGGCTTTTTCTACGGTCAATGTAGATAACTTATTTATATTGAGCTCAAAATGACGTCGTTTTGAGGTGGAAATAAAGGTATTTTTGCAATTATAATTTATTTTAAGGTTATAATAATCTTTTTTATTATGAATTTTTAATTTTTCAACCTAAAAAGATGTCGTTTTGGGAGCGAACGTAGATAATTTATCTGCATTCACTTTAGAAACATTAAAGCCTTTGAGTTAATATGCCATTTTTTCTTTGTTCTAATAATGAACATGAACAATATTGCCATATCCTCAATTAACAAAACACCTCAAACTCAAATCATGACAAATAAAAATTCTAAGAAATAACAAATAAGCATGCCGAAATTTTGAATTCAGAAGGTTTAATACAGATTAAACCCGCTAGGCAAGAACGATGAAAAAAGAGAAAAACAAATTGCCTTGGTTTTTTTTTGGTGAAATTGCCTTGGTTTGTTCTAACTAGAATTTTGACACAAGTGTATGTCAAATTTTTTGCCTTTTTTCCTAGTGTTTTTCTTTATCAAGTTGACAGGTAATTGTAATCTGTAACTTTTTGTTGTTCTTTTTTCCTTGAAGTTAAATTAGACAAGGAAATATGGTTGTGATAAATTGGCCTAGATTTTTAAGTTAGATGACTACCTTTTCTTAGTACAAGAAAATAGTTTTTTTCTGAGTACCATGTTCACAAAACCTACAACATGATGTGCTTTAATATTAGTGAGATTCGTCTTCCTTTTCATAGGAGTAATAGTAAGTGTGGTTCTTGTGCGTGTAAAGCACAACATTGCTAAGCTTTGCAATTGGCAAAGTTCCCAACTTTCCAGTGTGAGAACTCTTGTCGTTACAATTGATTTTTACAATTGCGCTATTTATCAATGGTTAAAAAAAGCCATTATCTATTATTTTTATAATCTCACTATACTCAAAAGAATTAGGTTCTTATAAGATTATATGAGGAGCATATTTTTAGGTTTGACTCTTTCACTAAAGCCCATTAGGGTATAGTGTGTAAGAAGAACTCAAGAAACCTAAATCTCATTTTACTTAGGACTAGGGTTTTTTGGAACCCATATATATATATATTCTACACTTATAGTCATCGACCTCTCTGGTCTTCACTTGGTAGTTGCATAGGCTGAGGTAAGATCATCTCCCTGAAAGTCAGAGAGTGCCCGCACACTTTCTATTTCCCCTTGAGACATAGTCTGAAATATCTGCCACAGTCCAACTTCAAGAAGGTTGTTCGTACTACGACGCTGAGGAGATCAATTCGTGAGTTCGTGCTATGACGCAAAGGACTCTAGTTTGTGGAGTATCATCTCAGATGTGCGTTACAAGAGGAAATTGTAAATTGCTCTAAACGCATTGGTCTAAACACTTCCGCATGATGCAATTCCTCCTACACATTACATGATTTATAATCTATTAATTATTGGAAATTGACTTTAAACACAATATAATCTATTAATTCATGATTTAATGATAGCACAAAAATTTTTACAATTACGTCATAGTAAATTTAAATTCGCTTACCAAAAAAAAAAAAAATTAATTGAAAAGAATACTATTTATAGGAAAATAATGAAAATATGGTGTACGTTTGAGAAAGCATTCCTTGACTAAACTAGGCGCTTACAACAAAAACTCGTGAATGGTGTCACTCTCGGGCTCATCCTCGAATTTCAAATCAAAATATTCGCTTGGAATTTAAAGTCTCTACTTCTCAAAGGTCCACACAACATAATAGAAACAAATGACACAAATTTACTGCTAAACTAGCCTCAAGAAATGTTTCACCAACTTCTAGACTATGACTAGATGTTCTTAAAATATAAAATATGGAGTGTTACCTAAGAGTTACTATCCAGTGGAATTTCAGTTAAATTTTAGCATTTGACCTGTCTAAAACATAATAAATTTTAGGGAAAACTTCAAAAACCCCCTATAAGTTTCCTCAAAATCACTTAACCCCCTCCCCGAAATTTTTAATCATTTACCCCCCTACTCAAAAAAAATTTATCACTTACCCCCCTGATTTGATTTTTCATCCAAAATTCTGTTAAATTTTTTGAAGGTATCAAAATTACCCTTAATAGAAAAAAACACAGTTTCCTCACAAACTACTTTGTAACTAGTTTAATATGTCTTTTTTTTTTATTTGGTAATCAGTTTAATATGTCTTTTTAATTTAAGGGATGATTGCTTGATTTTAAGCTTGCAAACAATTGTTATAAGTTTACGTTTAAAATATTCATATATACGAAACAAGTAGGATGCTTTTTTTTATATTTTAATTCCCGCAGAGAAAGTTTCGATTTTTTACTATAAAACTCGCAAGATATGTTGCAAAAGTTGAGTACTATCATAGAGTTTGGCAAAAAAAAACTACTTCATTAACAAGCCTACTTTTATCAAAACGCATGAGGTCCAATGTATCTATGAACAAAAATGGGAGATACAAAAATATGGACCAGGGTCGGTATATATGCAGAACACTTGCCTCATATATTTAACTGATATATAGCGAAATACTTATAATATAATTCATATTCTCAAAATAAAATTCACCAACAAATGTTAATATTGACATACAACGAGGCTTCCAAGTTCCAAGTCTTTGTCTCGAACAAAAAATTGTAACTGTGGCAAGTTTTATATCAAATCATTTGTTATTATTATTATAACAAGGAGGTATTCTCACTTAGTCCCCTTAAACCACCTTGTGGTTCTAGAATTAGCTATGATAAAACATAAAGTTTTACCATTGGTACCTTTTTAAAAAGGATGTTTGTGAGGAAGTTATGTTTTTCTTTTTTCTATTAAGGGTAATTTTGGTACCTTTTAAGAAATTTAACAAAATTTTGGAGGGAAAATCAAATTAGGGGGGTAAGTGATAAATTTTTTTTGAATAGGGGGGTAAATGATTAAAATTTTTGGGGAGGGGGTCAAGTGATTTTGAGAAAACTTGCAGGGTTTTTTTTGAAGTTTTCCCTAAATTTTATTCCTGAAAATCACAACTACTAAGAAGGATCAAGAGGTTCAAACACAAAATTAAATTAATTAAACCCATTAGCCATTCGGACACTTTTGGTATTTACCAAGAGAAAAGTGTGTATCATTTTAAAAGATATAAATTTGTGTCATTTTAAGAGAGAAAAAAAGATAGATAAAGGAAGAGAGAAAATTGACAAAAAAAATAAAGGTGTTGTCCTACCTCTTTCTGAGAGTGAAAGAATATAAATTATATCATTTAAAAAGATAAACACTTTTCCCTTACAAAAACAAAAAATACATAGAGTTGTCTGCAACAATTAATTCTAAAGAAGGACCTTTCAATCCCCGCACAATTTTTTAAGGCCTTCTCTTGAAATGACATTATCGTTCAATTTTCAATTTTCCATTCAATTTTCAATTTTTTTTTCCACGTAAACTCAAGTTTGCAAGAGCCCTGTGCTTTAACATTATCGTTCATGAGGATAATATTAACTATTTATAAACCTTAACATTTTAAATTTTTTGAATGGGTAAAGGATATCTCTAGTATGAGATAAAGTTATCCCCCAATGACTTCAAAATGACATCGTTTTGAGGCTGAAATTAGGGCTGGCAATACAGGCCAGCCCGCCCCGACCCGCCTAAAATGGGCTGGCCCGCCCCGACCCGTTTTAACAAAATGGGTTGAATTGAGCAACCCGACCCGTTTTATGAGTGGGTTGGCAGGCTACAGGCCAGCCCGCCTAAAATAAAAAAAATAAAAATAATATACAAACAATTAAATTCTGCATAAAAACACATAATTTTTTTTTGCATAAAAGCATATAAAAATCTGCATAAAATCCTAATGTACTTATGAAACCAAGAAGATCAGTGTTTAATAATCTACATATAAATATGCATCTTTCAATCCAGAAATAATAATAAAAATTAAAATCATATCAAGGTAAAACAAAATAACAAAACAAGTAACAAAGTGTTGTATGAGCAGTCCACAACAATTCGAAAAAGCCACTTGCATGCAGAGAAATCTAGGGCACGAAGTTACATAACAATTGGGTAACCTAAAAAAAAAGGGCTTGGCGGGCTAGCCCGCCCCGTGACGGGCCGAGCCCGGCGGGCTGGCGGGTTTGGCGGGGCGGGTGGGTTGAAAAACTCAACTCAGCCCGCCCTGTTTGGTGGGCGGGGCGGGCCAGCCCGACGGGCTCAACCCATTTTGCCAGCCCTAGCTGAAATCAAGGTATTTTGTAATTATAATATATTGCAGGGTTATATTAATCTTTATCATTATAATTTTTTGATCTTATAATTCCAAAACGACATCGTTTTGAATCGTTAGAGATAATTTTATCCGGTAACTAAAGAAATATTTTTCCCTTTTTTGAAAAATAATAACTATTATTATAATTTTTATGATCAAATTATTTAAGACTTCAATAACGTTTCAAGGTTTAATTTTTTTTGAAGATGATGTACCCAAAAATTGAACATGCAAAAAATATAATAAAACTGTTTATATTCCATCGCATAATAATATAATCTTGGGAAGAGTTGAACAAGTGGTTTATTCCATAATCTTATGTCTCTGTGATTTTTTTCTTATCACATATGTCTATGTGGTTGCAAAAGGATATGTTTTTTTATCACATATGCCCCTGTGGTTTCTTATTTTTTACAAAGCATAAGGACATATGTTATAAAAAAACCACAGGGACCAGTGGCGGAGCCGGGCTCCACTTTGAATCCAGGCCAAAAAATTATATGTGTATTTATTTTTCTTAATTTTATTTAGTTCATATCATAATATATTTAAATTATATTAAATATAGAGCACCTGAAAAAATAGCACTAAGAAGAGTTATAGTTTTATTAAATATTTTTTAATTTTACAAAAAAATATTATATTATTTTATACAAGTGAAAATTGAACACATAAACTAATACAACTTATCCAAATCTTTCACCAAAATATTCAAATCTTTCACCAAAAACATTTAAAGTTTTGGATTGGGCTAAATTATAAATTGTATCCCGAGTCAAATTACAATTTTAATAGGATCAAATTATAATTAATTATATAATTATATACAATAAATACAATTTGTTAAAATTTAACCCAGACCGAGACCACACCTACCAGATACCTGGCTCCACCACTGACACGGAAATAGATGATGCTGAAGTAAAACCATGTGTGGATTGTCTCTTAAGAAAAGTGGTAATTTCACACATGATTTTCTCCATTGTTTATGTAATTATGACTCTTCAACTAATCAAAAACATGACAAAATTTCATGGGACCGGGTCTGCTATTATTGAATATATTGTAACCTCACATAAAAGTATGTTAGATGGATTATTTTGTCCCCTTTTAAAAGTAATTTATGATTTTATCCTCTTCTCAAATTATATAGTAATTTATTATTTTACCTCATTCTCAAACTATATAGTAATATACTCTCTTCTCAAATTATATATCAATTTTTTTATTTGACCAAAATTTGACCAAGACCAACACCAAATTAAATGATTTACTGTAGTAAGCGACTCATTTACTCAAATAAGTATATCTGAAACTTTAATTAAATATGGATAAATTGATATACAATTGAGGAAAGGAGGAAAGTATATAGTAGGGTAAAACGATCAATCCACCATAAAAACATCATTGATTATATGTAAATAATAATTATCTTGAAATGATTGACTTAGTTACTCTAAAATTGATGGGTACACTTTAAAATAAAATAAAAAAATATTTTAATAGCTTCATAATTAATTTATAACATATGCCAATATCAATTATTGAATTTTTTTTCAGTACATCAATTATTGATTTTGGACTCTTATAATTATAATTCTACACTTTATTCCTCTAAACTGTAGTACTGCTCCATCCTTTGGAAAAGATATATTACAATAACGGATTTGATTTTCTCATGTTACATGAGAATTGAATTCTCATGTTGTGCCTCAACTAATGGTGAGCCCCACATTTATTAAAAGAGAAAAAGAAAAGAAAAACTTTGCACGCAAATCGAAGGATCACAACATGAAAGTTAAATTCTTATGCAATATGAGAAAATGTTTCCCCTTGCAATAAAGAGCAAAGAATCTCTACCCGTGACTCTCCATGTGCTGCCATTTCATGTTCACGGGTCCATAACAAGTGGTTTTAGAGTTCCTGTCTTCTGTTTTATATATGTTACAACATCCATATATAGCTTCACAAATGCGCAAAAACTACAAGTACTCACCAACATTTCATTGAGTTAAAAACTGATCACTGGTACATTATGATGAGAATGGAGCAGAAGAAGTGGGTGGCACTGGCACTGCATCTTATGATGGTGTTGTTGGTGATGGCTTCTATGTTGGAAGGTTCCAAAGGGATAAGTCTTTGTAACATGAGTGAGGATGGATTAATGGCTTGCAAGCCATCAGTGACTAAGCCAAACCCAGTTGATCCATCCCCTGAGTGTTGCAAGGCTCTAACTGAGGCTGACTTTAAATGCCTTTGCTCTTACAAGAACTCATTAGAGTTACCTATTCTTGGAATTGACCCAACTCTTGCTGCTTCACTTCCTGCCAAGTGCAATCTCACTCCTCCAGATTATTGCTAAGCTTGTCTGCTCTGTTTGTGTCTATCTTTTCATTTAAGGGTCATAAATAATCTTTTCTGCTAATGGCCTTATTGTGATCAATGTATTAATTGTACTCCAATTACTTCTTATATAAGTACTTTTTTTTATTACCTAAATTATAACTTACCCCTTTGAACTTTGACCATATTTTAAATTACCTTCTTGTACTTTTAATTGTTTCAATTAACCCCTTGAACTTTATAATTGTTTCAAATCAACAATTCTGTTAAAGACTTTACAACCTATGATAAACCTCCTCACAAGCCCTAAGAGCTTGTTTGGATGGGCTTTTTTTCTTCAAAAGCTGCTTTTTTTAAGAAAAAAAAAGCACTTCTCGAAAAAAGTCTATTTGGATGCGTGCTTTTAAAAAAAGCAAAGTCATAAAAAAAAGCCAAAAACTAAATTATAACTTGGGTTTATCATCTCTCATTTAACATCACCTTATGAAATTTCCTACACACAATATCTTGTGGGGCCCGCAGCAAAAAAAAAAAAAAAAACTCTGGCACGCAAAACGAATCTCTATAACATAATACAATCACTCTTCCTACAACATAACTCCTATAAAACCCTTATGACTTACCTCTTTGAACTTTGACCATATTTTAAATTATCTTCTTGTACTTTTAATTGTTTCAATTAACCACCTGAACTTTATAATTGTTTCAAATCAACAATTCTGTTAAAGACTTTACAACCTCTATTAAACCTCCTCAAGCCCTAAGCCCCAAATCTCTTCTCTCTTTATCTATTTTCATTACATTATTTAAGACATTGAACACTGAAAATAAATTGAATACGTTTGTCTCCTTTTTAGGGATTTGTATTCGTTGTATATAATCTCACTTTAATGCCATAACAAAACGTCAAATCACCTTAGAGATTAGCCTCATGGATCTTCTAGGCAGGACCATTACAGCAGTATTCTTCATGCTTCTTAAAATTCTTGTAGTAGGTTTTCCACTTGAACCATGAATGTCAAAGTCTCCATTTTTCCTCTTTTTGGGAAGCTTCATTTTAGGATCATGATCATCAGAATCTAGGCCAGATTTCTTAAGTGGGTCATCAAACTGGGAGCATCTGAAAGCACAGTATAAATTTGCTCACAAGAGATGAGAGAACATAGAAGAAAAGAGAGAAGAAATTTTTGAGATTTGGGCTTAGGGCCTCTGAGGAGGTTTAAGAGAGTTTGTAAATTTTTTAATCAGAATTATTAATTTGAAACAATTATAAAGTTTAAGGGGTTAATTGAAACAATTAGAAGTACAATGAGGTAATTTAAAACATAGTCAAAGTTCAAAGGGGAAAGTTATATTTTAGCCTACTTTTTTTTTTTGTGTGGTACATTATAATTCAAGGGAAATAATTATCTATGTTGCATGAGATAATTATCTCATGCAACATAGATAAAATAGTGGGATCCATTACTTTTTTTTTTAAATAATAGACCCCACTATCTTATCTATGTTGCATGAGATAATTATCTCATGCAACATGAGATTAATAAACCCCATAATTCAATGTCTCTAATGCTCAAGAACTGAATTTGTTTGTGTGAACAACAATTTTGAACTAGTGACAAAGCCCTCAAATAAGCTATACCTGAATTTATTTGGAAGATTTATGTGATGTTCTCGAGTCGACCCACCAAATATGCCTCCCATTTTAGGTATGCAAAATGACTTTACCCGCCTAAGGTAGCCTCTTAAAAACCCTATTCTTATTAGCTGTTATTAAGCACACATATACTCTCATTTGGCTTTCTCTGCCCCCATACACGATTATTTCATCGAAAAATTAAAAATTCAGTCACTGGACTGTCCAGTGAGTAAATTTTAACTATATTCTCCCGCGAGAACATAATGTAAAAATATTACAATGGTATTTGTTCTTCAGGTATTTTCTCGGGAGAACATAGTTATAATTCTACTATAACTGTATTCTCACGGAAAGATATAATACACTAGACCGATTTTTGCATCCAGTCACTGTACACTCGTGAACCAATTATTTCATTCATAAATATTGGTGCTAGCTTACAGATCCAATAAAAGACCTTGATACGTCTCGATCAAACATGTGCCATAATATCCAATATGTTTAATCCCAAGAATCATGGTGTTATTTTTTTATAAACAAATATCACTTAACACAATCTACTTTTTAAAAATAAAATAAAATTACTTATTACGTTTTTTTTTCTTTTAGAAAAATTATCAGTATGTTATTTTTCACTAATTGAAATTAAATAGCTAATGATTATTCGTATTGTAAAAAAAAATAAAAAATGAGAATCTCAATTTATGTGCACCAAAAACTAAGGAGACAAAACAAATCAACAGAAACTTACATATTGAAATCTGCAAAACCTAATAAACACTTGCATTTATGGATTGATGTTTTTTGGTTAAAATTTATGTCGTATGGAAACTACACATAGCCTTCTCGTGGCCAAAGAAATTCTTGATTTGATTCCTTTTTTTTTTTTTTTTTTTGGTAAAAGGATTTGATTCCTTTAATTTAATGGACTGAAGAGCAGAATCAACCTTTTCTAAATGGTTGATGGAATGGCCCCTATTTTAATAGAGAAGATTTCTCATGTTGTTTCAAAAATACACATACATCGATTTACATACTTTTATTTTAGGGAAAAATATTTCAATAATTAACGTAGAAAAATTATTTGCAGCACATTATGTATACCCAGGAGTATATAGTGTAACTTTTGAAGTGAACTCTAGTTTTGTTTAGATTTCAAAAGTTATAATATGTATGCTCGGGAGTACATAGTATGTTGCAGATAATTTTTCTGTATTAACTGCAAAAAAAATTAAATCTTTTATTTTATTTATTTTTTAATTTCTTAACAGAACAATCCATCTGAAATATGTGTCCGAAGGAAAATTTCTCCTCTCATATTAAAACTCATATTAAAGGAGAAAAATAAGGCTTTTTGACCCTTATACCCCTTGTTAATTAAAAAATAATCACTTTGCCCCCCTTTTAATACTATATATCTATTTACCCCTATTTAATCGACTAAAAAAACATTTAATCGATTAAGTGCTGAAAAAATATGATCATCACCTTCCAGCATCTCGATCTCTTTCTTTCTGCAAGTAGAAACGACAGGGGCTCCCCTCCTGCTACGTGGCACCATAGTAGGAGTAACTGGTACATTTGCATGTGTGTTCTCTTCTTAAACTTTCGTTGGATTCAAAAATTCATCTAATCCTTTAACATGAAACAATTTAAAGCAAGAACATTTTTAAAAATAAACATCCCACCAATCCACCATCACAATTTCAGAAAAGGGATGGCCAGCAAGAACCTTTTTAAAAATAGAACCTCATATGCTTCTACTTGCTTTCCAGAATTAATAGCATATAAATCAAATTATTCTGATGTAGCTTTTGTAAACCAAAGTCTCAAGTTGATTGTGGTTTTAGTTTTATATCCTGGAATCGGAACATCATGTGCAACAACTTTTATATCTTCTCATCCAACCCAATGGTTTTTTAATCAATTACTTAATCGTCGCCTTCTTCGATTCTTCCCCAAGTACAAAAAAATCTTTCGATTCTTCCCATGATTCTGTCTTTCAAAATGTTTCATTCTTGCATTTCTTGGGATGATCTGGATTTCTTTATTACAGTAAATTGTATAAATTGTTCTAATTATTTTATGCATTCTTTTGATTCAGAAACTCTTTTATGAAATTATGATTATGGGAAGTTTATTTTAAAAAGGTTCTTGCTTTAAACTGTTTCAAGTTGAAGGATTGGATGAATTTTCGAATCCAACAAAAGAAGTAGTTGGAGAAGAGAACATAGATGCAAAATGTACCAGTTACTCCTGCTATGGTGCCACGTTACCACGTAGCACGAGGAGGACCCTGCAATTTCTACTCGCAGAAAGAAAAAAAAAAGCGATATGCTGAAAGCAGATTATAATATTTTTTTATTTGACACTTAATCGATTAAAAACATTTTGTAATTGATTAAATAAGGGCACATAAGTGTATAATATTGAAACAAGGGCACATAAGTGTATAGTATTGAAATGGGGGCAAAGTTGTTATTTTTAATTAATAAGGGGTAAAAGGGTTAAAAAGTCAGAAAAACAAAGCCAATCTTAATATATTGGATTCAAAATATTTATAACAATTTCAATGATGATGATATTGTCCAATTTTATAAGATTGAATTATAATAATAAAATTGTGCTTTCAAACTACCAATGGTGGAGCTAGCCATCAAGATTAATGAGTCAGGGCCAAAAAACTTAGCTAGTGTCAACCATTAAATGTTATACTTTCAACTTAATCACGATTATTTATTCACGTTTAAAATATGTCTAATTTTTAAAAATTAGCCATGGCTAAAGCCAACGTGGCTCCACCACTGCAAATAAGAGCAATACAACATGCATGTGTAGTAGGGATGTGCAAAAGAACCAAAGAATTGAACTGAACTATGAACCGAACTGAACCGTACTTAAAAAAACTAATTTGTAAAAAAACCAGTTCATGAACTAAATTAATTTTTAAAGAACCGGTTCATGAATTGAACTATTTTTTAAAACCAGTTCAAGAACCGAACTGTTTTTGAACCGAACTGGTTTTGAACCGAATTGGTTTTGAACCGAATTGAACTGATTTTTATTACTTTATTTCTTTATTTTTTTATTTTTTTCTTTTCAAAATAGGATAGACCCGAACCGTCTCCAACCGAACCATTTTCAAACCCAACTGTTTAAACCAATTCAATTTGTTTCTTCAAAAAATTCAGTTCAATTCAACAAATGCATGAGAGTACTAAAGTGCAATAGTTTATAAAGTGAACTTAGATTTGAATTATTTTGAAGGAAAATATTAGTTGAGTTACAAACAAGGAATTATCATCCAAGGGCTATAGGCTAGATATAAGGTATGTTTGTATGGAATTTTAAATAAAGAACTTATGCATTTTTTTTAGAAGAATTTTTTTAAAAGACAGATTTATTTTGTATTTAGATGCAGTATTAAAAAATGACTTTTTGACTCTTATACCCCTTGTTAATTAAAAAATAATCACTTTGCCCCCCTTTTAATACTATATATCTATTTACCCCTATTTAATCGATTAAAAAAAACATTTAATGATTAAGTGCTGAAAAAATATGATCATCACCTTCCAGCATCTCGATCTCTTTCTTTCTGCAAGTAGAAACGACAGGGGCTCCCCTCCTGCTACGTGGCACCATAGTAGGAGTAACTGGTACATTTGCATGTGTGTTTTCTTCTTAAAGCAGATTATAATATTTTTTTATTTGACACTTAATCGATTAAACACATTTTGTAATTGATTAAATAAGGGCACATAAGTGTATAATATTGAAACAAGGGCACATAAGTGTATAGTATTGAAACAGGGCAAAGTTGTTATTTTTTAATTAATAAGGGGTAAAAGGGTTAAAAAGCCATTAAAAAACATTTTAAATATAAACGAATATTATTTTAACTTTTTTAAAGTCAGGATTATTAGCTAAAAAACAATTTAAATTTTTTATGACTTTTATTTTTTTAAGTTGGCATTCAAATTTATAGTAAATTATAAAATATTTTAAAAACAACTACTTAAAAAATCCATTCAAATAGATCCTAAGAAAGTTATAACAAAACTATAAAAGTTTAATGAAACAAATAAATAATGTGGAGTGTTCAAAACTATTTATAGTGTTATCGAGACTTCTTACTTATGGGTTAAAATATGTAAATGTTACTTAGTGAAAAAATAAATATTCTTTCATATAATTCAGAATACATAAAATTTACTCGTTGTGATTGTGTCAACTATCTCCTGCAATTTATTGGTTTATATATAGGATTTAATGTTTCTCATGTTGCATAGATAAAGAAAAAAGTGAATCTCATCATTTTTTGTGTGTTACATGAGAAATCATCTGATGCAATATGAAAAATACATTTCCCTTATATTAATTGAGTTTTTGTCATCAATTTAGCCAAATAAGGGATGAACCTAAAATTTCCTTGTGCATGTTATTAAATTTCCTTTATGTGTGCAATAATAATTAATTAACTTTGTCTTTTAAAATTAATCAGGTTAATGAATATTCCAATTATATTATTTTGACTAGCCCATTGTGATCATATTGAGTTGAGCTTATGGCATCTATTTGTATTGGATCTAATTGGGCAGCAGTGCAGGCTTTAATTTGACCCTGGTTTTCCGTGATGGGTGGACCCAGTGGACACAAAAAATCTTTTCAGGATATTTGGCTAGGTCCCCTCTCTAGCATATATATACTGGGGTTAAGCCCCATGAGCCGTCATGCTCCCATTGCACTGAGGCTGCCACTTTCGGAATAGGTCATAGAAAGGAATATCCTGGCATGTAGTTTTCTTTTCTTCCAGCTTTCTGATAGCCCAATAAGGTATGCGCAATCCCTACTTTGACTTCATATTGTTGGGTATTTTGTAAGGGTTTTCATTTCCTCCTTTAACATAACATAACAAATTTTTCTACACACACAACATTTTGTGGGGCCCACACATTTTAAAACAAAAAAAAAAGAAAAAAATATGGCACGCAAAACAAATCTCTATAACATTACACAATTACTTTTCCTACAACATAATAAACATAAAACCCATTTTGTAATCATATTCATGATCTAGTGTTAATAAATTTTACATTTGGTATGAGAGCCATGTATATGATTATAGAATCTATATTGTTGATTGAAATAAAAGAAATTGATAAAAAAAAAACAAAAAGTTATAAAGGTGGAAACTTTATGCTTTAATTCATAAACTTGTTCAATTTAATTGAGAACTTTGGGGCTTCTATTTTATGAGTTTCTCTTTTCTTATGTCAAATAAGGTAGCATCTCTCACGCCATAAATACAATAAGTGGTGGAGCCTACTGCTTGTTAAAAAAATAAAAAATAAAAAAAGGAATACACAGATTTCGATAACATGAGAAAATAATCTTCAACATGAGAAAATTATTTATCTTATTTTATATGTCAAGATCCTATCATTGATATATGAAATGTGTGTTTGTGGGATATTGGAAGAGAATTTATATTCTCAAATTTTAAGGTTCATAAAAATTTCGACCAATATTCTTCTCGATTGTTGTGATTTGATAACCATAACTTTGTTTTATTTATTGTCCATTTCACGTAAGTAATTTTGTTTGTGCCTGCAAGTTATGTTCGATAACCGTGTTTTACATTTTAGTCTTGGAAAACCACTTTTTAATTGCGTGCAATATTATGCATTCCTTTTGATTTATATTTTTTAAGTTGGAATTGTGCCTCGATTTTTGTGTTTGAGTATTCACCATCAAATTCATTTCATGTATAGGGAATTTTTTATTATGCTCCAGGATCCACGTGGTCCTTCCATTCAAAAATTGATATCTGTATTATTTTTATTTTTTTCTTTTTTTCTCTCCTCTCTCTCTCCTCAACTTTTTATCTCTGTCTCTCACCTCAGTTCCACCCTATCATTTTTTGGGGAACAGTGACCATTGTGCCACTGTTCCCGTTCTTTATTACCGGAATGCCACGCGACCGGACTTATTTCCCAAACTGCCACGCAGGGTAGTTCGCCCCCGTCAGCAGCGACCTTGGTGGGCTGATTTGTCAGCCATTTGGTGGTTGACAAGTTCGCTGGCGTCAGCAGCGAACTAGGTAGCATTTAATGCTGACAGACAGGTGGAGTTCGCTGACCACCCAGGCGAACTAGGTGCCAAGTGGCAGCATCAGACCTAGTTCGCCTGACACAGGGGCGAACTTGGTTCCACGTGGCAGCCCCCCCTAGTTCGCCTGACACAGGGGCGAACTAGGTGACACATGGCAGTCCCCCAACTAGTTCGCTGCCTTGGTAAGCGAACTATATGCCGACAGTTACAGGTCGTTGGCCCAGGCAGCGAACTTATGTTTATTTAAACAACCCCACTCCCTCTCCGAAAAAAGTCATTCTCGTCGGTTTACATAAAAGGAAGTTTCTATTTTTGTTTATAAAGTTTTTGTATTTCAGTTCAAAATGAGTGAAAATAACAATGATGTAATATGCCTTTTATATTACAATGGAAGAAGATATTTTGGACCGAACGGTCAAGTGTTTGAAGGAGATACAAAGATCTTCCGCATGAGCCCGCGTTGCAAATATACTGAGCTCAAGAAACTAATATACAAGAAGTTGAGATTACAACGAGGTCAATCACTGTCTCGACTGATTGCAAGATGTGCTTCTGGTAACCCCGTGCAATGGGTTGCTGTGGATGTGGTTGAGGATGAAGATGTGTCACTAGTGGTTGATGCATTTCGACAGCATGGAGAGTCCTCACACATCGAGTTATATGCGACCGGACTTATTTCCCAAACTGCCACGCAGGGTAGTTCGCCCCCGTCAGCAGCGACCTCGGTGGGCTGATGTGTCAGCGAAAAGGTGGTGCAGGAGTTCGCTGACGTCAGCAGCGAACTACACAGCATTTAATGCTGCAGCTGCCGCGCCACGTGTCGAACATGCACAGAGTTCGCGTCCTACGTAAGCGAACTCTGTGCAACGGCTAGTCAGCCACGTGGCTGACATGCACAAAGGTCGCGTCCGACGTGGGCGACCTTTGTGCAACGGATACTTCCCCTCCCCCCTATATAAACACCCCCCCCCCCCCCCACCATCCCTCTCCCCACATCCTCAGCCCTTCTCTCTCTCTTACTCTCTTGATTTTTCTTTCTTCCTTCTCCCTCACTTACTCTCACTCTTCCTCTCTCTTTTATTTTCATTTGAGGTTAGTAATGCATTTAATTAAATGTTGTTTATTTTGTTATTGTTATTTAATTGCTTTAATTTATATTATATTTAGCATAATACATTAAGTTAGATGACATATTAATTGTTATGTTATTTCAATTAGTTTAATATTTATACTTTATTAATATGATTTAGGGTTTAGGAATATTTGTAGGAATAATTTTATCACACATTAGGTTAGATGACATTTTATTTATTTTATTATTTAAATTTGTCTAATATTAGTAGTTTAGTAATTGCATAAAAAATAATGTTAGTTTTTAATTATGTTATATTACTTTAATTAGAGGAATATTTGTACCTTAGTAATTACATTTTAATGGTAGTAGTTAAATAAAATTTAGTTTAATTAATAATGTAATAAATTATTTTTTATGCATTATTTATTAATATGATTTAGGGTTTAGGAATATTTGTAGGATTAATTTTATCACACATTAGGTTAGATGACATTTTATTTATTTTATTATTTAAATTTGTCTAATATTAGTAGTTTAGTAATTGCATAAAAAATAATGTTAGTTTTTAATTATGTTATATTACTTTAATTAGAGGAATATTTGTACCTTAGTAATTACATTTTAATGGTAGTAGTTAAATAAAATTTAGTTTAATTAATAATGTAATAAATTATTTTTTATGCATTATTTATTAATATGATTTAGGGTTTAGGAATATTTGTAGGATTAATTTTATCACACATTAGGTTAGATGACATTTTATTTATTTTATTATTTAAATTTGTCTAATATTAGTAGTTTAGTAATTGCATAAAAAATAATGTTAGTTTTTAATTATGTTATATTACTTTAATTAGAGGAATATTTGTACCTTAGTAATTACATTTTAATGGTAGTAGTTAAATAAAATTTAGTTTAATTAATAATGTAATAAATTATTTTTTATGCATTATTTATTAATATGATTTAGGGTTTAGGAATATTTGTAGGATTAATTTTATCACACATTAGGTTAGATGACATTTTATTTATTTTATTATTTAAATTTGTCTAATATTAGTAGTTTAGTAATTGCATAAAAAATAATGTTAGTTTTTAATTATGTTATATTACTTTAATTAGAGGAATATTTGTACCTTAGTAATTACATTTTAATGGTAGTAGTTAAATAAAATTTAGTTTAATTAATAATGTAATAAATTATTTTTTATGCATTATTTATGAAATATGATTTAGGGTTTAGGAATATTTGTAGGATTAATTTTATCACACATTAGGTTAGATGACATTTTATTTATTTTATTATTTAAATTTGTCTAATATTAGTAGTTTAGTAATTGCATAAAAAATAATGTTAGTTTTTAATTATGTTATATTACTTTAATTAGAGGAATATTTGTACCTTAGTAATTACATTTTAATGGTAGTAGTTAAATAAAATTTAGTTTAATTAATAATGTAATAAATTATTTTTTATGCATTATTTATGAATATGATTTAGGGTTTAGGAATATTTGTAGGATTAATTTTATCACACATTAGGTTAGATGACATTTTATTTATTTTATTATTTAAATTTGTCTAATATTAGTAGTTTAGTAATTGCATAAAAAATAATGTTAGTTTTTAATTACGTTATATTACTTTAATTAGTTTAATATTTTAATAATGACATGAAACTTGAATTTTTTATTTTGTAGTATGTAATATTTAATTCATTATGGATTATGGAATAATTAATTAAACTTGATAATTTAAATATTTTTTTAATAATTTTTCTATTTATTAATTGTAAATAGATTCATGGAGCAACCACAGCCGCAGCAGACGACAGCCATTCAACCTGGTCCATTGGTGCCGTCGCTGCTGACGTTACAGGAAAAACACATATCAACGCATGTATGGAACCAATCTGGTGATGAAAATGCAGATGATCGTGTCCTAAACGTTAGACACGGTGGTACGTGGGACCATCTGAATATACCTGAGGAGATTCATCCTTATCTTCAGCAAGCAGGATTTTATCAGCTTGCGCGTATGCGCAACCAGGAGGTTAGTGATACGTACAGTAGATAATAAAAATACATACATCTTGTATAGTTAATAAATTGTGATAAAATGTAATATACCTTTGTATTTTCAGCTTGATCACCCACTTATTTCGGCCCTTGTGGAGAGATGGCGTCCTGAGACGCGCACATTCCACATGAGCATGGGCGAGGTTACAATTACTTTAGAGGATGTCCACCATCTCCTTGGATTGCCAACAGATGGAGAGGTCGTCTCTGGCCGCGTCGGAGGTCATCCATATCCGCAGATGGTTACAGATTTATTGGGCGTGACGCCCCATCGTCAGCGCGACTTGTACAAGAACCAACTTTCGCTGATATTTTTGAAGGAGCAGTATTTAAACTGGGAGCAATGGTCTAACGATGAAGTTAGCCGCATGAGATACACTCGTGCATTGATATTGCGCATCATCGGTGGTTGCCTTTTCACGGAGACTGCATCTAGCTTCGTGCATGCGCGATATCTCCTATTCTTGGATGATTTTCATAGGACGGGGACGTATTCCTGGGGTTCCGCTGTCTTGGCAACTTTGTACAGGGAGCTGTGCAAGGCTACTGACCCAGGACGATCGGACATGGGGGGCTGTGCCCTGTTACTACAGTTGTGGGCATGGACACGTTTCCCTACTATCTCACCCGCACTCCCTCCGATCCCTAACCTGCCTGTTATTTTCGGCGCAAGGTATTTGTCATGTCAAAATTAAAAAAATTATTAAGATTTTGTTGCCTGTTTGATTAGTAGCTAAATAATGCGTTGTTATTTTGCAGGTTTAATAGCTTTACGTCGATACGACGTCGGTTTACACATATTAGACGCTATCGTCATCATATGGACGTCATGCCTATACGCAGTATACGGTGGTGTCCATACGACGGATACCCTGAACATCAGCCGTCGGAGGAGGAGTCACGCAGATGGTTAGCTGTATGCCCACTCATACATTACCAGGTTGTTGTCTACCAGCAGCCAGATAGAGTGCTGAGGCAATTTCATTATCAACAGCCAATACCCAACCATCCGTTCATGAGTTCGGAGCTGCTGACTATCACCCTGACTGGTAAAGGCGACGTAGACTGGCGGGAGCGACATGGACTATATATTGCGCAGTGGCATTCTAGACATGCCCTTGTTGTGCAGGGTCTAGTGCCCATGCAGGGACACGGCCATCTATCCATCAACAGCACATATATGCAGTGGTATTTTCAGCATACACGTAGATGGATGATGCAGAGATCGGCCACTCGTGCGCATGTGGTATGTTAATTTTACATCGTTTCATCACTATTATGATAAATTTTATTTATATTTTCTTCAATAACATCATACTTTTAACATTATATTCACTGCGCAGAGTGATCGCATGGAGACAGTGCTGCACATGGCATCGGAAGAGGCGCAAGGTGCATTCTCCTACCGTCAGATCTACGACGAGACTCTCCAGATGATGTCTGCGTTCGACGAGTTTGGTAGACTGACAGAGCCTGGAGAGCATGCACCTCCTCCGGTCGTGGTGCAGACAGTGGAGCCGCCTCGACATCCCCGTGTTAGCCAGCGTGCGCGCCATGAGGGATTGCCACTTCATCATCAGTCTCCAGCTATTGCCGATAGGCCTGTGCTTGTGCAGTCTCTTCCACACCGTCCACCTGGCCAGTTTTACGCACCGGCGTACCCATCAGGTGGTCCTTCCCAGCCGTATTGGTGGCCTCCTGCAGGCGGTCCGTCTCAGCCTAATGTCCCTTCGTCGCAGTACGGGTACCCTTGGTTTTCAGCAATGTCGCACCCGTACCCTGCATATCAGCCACACTTCAGTCAGCCATCATATCCGCATGCTGAGCCATCTGCACATGAGCAGACCCAGTTTGCAGGACAGTCGAGTTCGCAGCCTCAGCCAGGCCTGGATGAGTTCACACAGGATTACATACCGACATTTGACTCTCCAGCCGTCATGGCCACACCGCATGCATTTTCGACTGACTTCCTTCAGTCACCCTATTCTGGTCATGCAGGTGTGCTTTCACATGAGGATGTTGGCAGTTTAGGCGATGATGTGCATGGAGACGCACCGTCGGATGCAGCTGTTGCAGTCCCTGGAGACGATGGAGGCGAGATTAGGCGTAACCCAGATAGACAGGCCAGAGAGCGGTGTTTGTTATCACCATATGAGCATAACCAGGCACGTTGTGCCAAATATCATGGGAGGAGGCAACAGTAGTCATTCATTGTATTTATAATCTTAATGTTGTTTTAGCACTGCTTCATATGTAATTACTGTCCTTTTCAGCAATACTTGGTGGTATTTTTGTAATTAAATGGTGGATTTTTTTTTATTTGTATTTGCTAACTTTTATGTTAATCTTGTTGTCATATGATTATATTAATAAACATATTAAAATCACAACGTAAGCACACAATGATGATATTAATAAACATATTATAATCACAAAAAACAGAACTAACGAAAAGGAAATAAAATTAAAGTAGGCGTAATGAAAAATATCCAAGCAGAAGAGCGGTTGCAACGTTTCAACTACTTACTTTTACACCAAAATTATGTGCTTTGCAGGCGAGATGGACAACGCCGTCTGTCATGACCAACAACCCTACAATAACCACATCTTATCTGCGAACTCACACCCTCACGCTCATCCATTTCGTTACGGATGCGTGTACTTCGCGGCTTCCCTTTTGTACGTCTAAGGGACACATCCGGGAGAATGGTTGGGCCTTGATTGGGTGGGATAAAATCTTCATTACCAATTGGATACCATTGACCAGAATATACCTGACATTGATATGATGCACTGTATGCAGGATGAATGTATTGTAAGGGGTCATGATTTTCTGATTTGCATGCAGCAATCATAAGAATAACAAAGTGTCTTGCTGCATTTTCTTGGTTTTTAACGTATTCAACCCAGAACACTTTGGCGATCATTAGACTAGCAACACCAACGAACCAAAAACAAAAACATAA
>JAVKPL010004663.1:0-22919 GCA_032173675.1 Gastrolobium villosum
ATCAGGTGCCATGATGACTTGGGTGCAGTAATTAACTTGTCTTTCAACACATTAAATGCATGCAAGCAATCATCAGTAAACAGAAATTCTTGATCTTTTGCTAAAAGCTTGCACAATGTTTTTGCTATCTTGGAAAAATCTTTTATGAAACGGCGGTAAAAACCTGCTCTTGTCCTAGAAAACTTCTCGCACACCTTTCACATTTATGGAAGGGGGTAGTTTTTCAATAACAGAGATTTTGGCTTTGTCTACTTCAATGCCTCTGTTGGACACTTTGTGTCCTAAAACAATACCCTATGTCACCATGAAGTGACATTTCTCCCAATTCAGCACAAGATTACAATCTTAGCATCTTTTCAAAACACTATCTAAGTTTTCTAAGCATGCATCAAAAGTAGGACCAAAAACAGAGAAATCATCCATGAAAATCTCAATACATCTTTCTACCATGTCAGAGAATATGGAAAGCATGCACCTTTGAAATGTTGCAGGTACATTGCATAGACCAAAAGGCATTCTCTGGTATGCAAAGATTCCATAGGGGCAAGTAAATGCAGTCTTCTCCTGATCTTCTGGAGCCACAGCTATCTAATTATAACCTGAATATCCGTCCAGAAAGCAATAGAAAGCATGTCCTGCTAATCTCTCCAACATCTGGTCCAAGAATGAAATAGGGAAATGATCCTTCCTTGTTGCTTTGTAGAGTCTCCGGTAGTCAACACACATCCTCCAGCCAGTCACTGTCCCTGTGGGAATCAGTTCATTATTCTCATTCCTAACCACAGTCATCCCTCCTTTCTTGGGTACTGTTTGAACTGGACTCACCCAAGCACTGTCGGAAATAGGGTAAATCATCCCATCATCAAGTAGCTTCACCACTTCTTTCCTCACCACCTCTTTCAAAGTGGGATTAAGTCTCCTCTGTGGTTGCCTTACTGGTTTGACTTCTTCCTCCATCAATATCTTGTGAGTGCAGAATGAAAGGTTGATGCCCTTAAGATCAGAGAATGACCAGCCCATGGCTGTCTTGTTCGTCTTAAGAACCTCTACCAACTTCATTTCCTCCCTCTCAGATAAGGATGCATTAATGATGGCTGGATAGGTTTTCATGAATAAATATTTCAGATTTGAAGGTAGTTCTTTTAACTCTACCTTAGGTTCCCCCTTAGGAATATCATCTACCTTCTGTTCAAGCTCTTCAACTACTGGTTCCTCCTGAAGATTTTCCCCATTGTTCTCTTCTTTACATTGGTCTTCCTCCAGTAACAGATTCTCTTCCCCTGTTACTTCATCCACAACCTCCTGGATGATATCAATCCTGAAACAATCCTCAACATCAACAGGATGTTTAATTGCTTCAAACACATCAATGGTTACTGTCTCTTCATTCACCCTTAGCATAAGCTTTCCTTGTTCAACATCAATCAAGGATCTAGCAGTTGCTAAGAATGGCCTCCCTAGAAGTAGAGGGCTTTCTGTATCTTCTGCTTCCATATCTAAAATCACAAAGTCCACTGGAAATATGAACTTATCAACCTTAACCAACACATCTTCTACCACACCTTCTGGTCTCTTGATAGATCTATCTGGAAAGTGTAGAATAAGGTTGGTCTCCTTCAGTGTATTGATTCCCAAGGCTCTACATACAGTCAATGGCATCAGATTTATGCTAGCCCCTAAATCACAAAGTGCTTTCCCTACTTCCACATCTCCAATAGCAATAGGGATGCTGAAACTTCCTGGATCTTTCACTTTTGGTGGAAGTTTCTTCTGGATAAGGGCACTACATTCTTCTGTTAAAGCTACTGTCTCACCATCTTTCAATTTCCTCTTCTTTGACAAAATATCTTTCATGAACTTTGCATAGTGAGGCATGTTCTCCAAGGCTTCAGCTAATGGAATGCTAATCTGTAACTTCTTAAAAATATCCAGAAATCTTGCATAATGTTGTTTCTGGATTTCTTGCTTCAACCTTTGGGGATAAGGAATCTTGGCATAGGGAGACAA
Source organism: Gastrolobium villosum (assembly GCA_032173675.1). Taxonomy (NCBI): domain Eukaryota; kingdom Viridiplantae; phylum Streptophyta; class Magnoliopsida; order Fabales; family Fabaceae; genus Gastrolobium; species Gastrolobium villosum. The sequence goes on from JAVKPL010004663.1 coordinate 2,008, forward strand.
GTTAATGGGCTGATCTTGTTTATCAGCCATTTTCTTCTTCTCCCACTTCATCATCTTTTTGGGTGAAGAATTATTTTCAACTGCTGCCTTATTTTTCTCCTTATCTTCCTTCACTGTTTCTTGTTCATCCTCTTCCACTACATCCTCTACAATGACTTCTTCTTCATCCTTCTTGTCTTCCACCTTCTTTTGAACAGGTTGAAGCACAAGCCCACTTCTTGTGGTAATAGCCTTGCAGTGCTCCTTTGGATTCACCATGGTATCACCTGGAAACTTGCCATGTGATCTTTCAGATATCTGTCTTGAAATCTGACCAATCTGTGTCTCCAAATTCCTAACGGATGCTTCTTGATTCCTGAATGAAGTTTTAGTCTCTTGCATGAATGCATGTGTTTCTTCCCTGAAAGAATTGGATCCTTGAATAAAATCTTGAGTAGTCTTGGACAACTGGGCAAAGGCTTTCTCCCATGCTGAAGAATCTCCTAGTTGTTGTGTATGTGGTGGAGGAGGAGGATTTAGCTGATGGTTGGAACTGTAACTGAACCCAGGGTGTTGATTTTTGTTCTTCCATGGTGGCATATATAAATTTCGCCCCTGAGTGTTCGGGTTCCTCTGATCATACCACACTCCATTGACCTCAGCTTGTTCTGTAGATCCCCCATAATCACAATCATCTGTTACATGACTTTTTCCACATATTTCACACACAGAATTGGTGTCCACTGAAGCAACCTTTTGATTGGATAGTTTCTTAGTGAGAGCATCCAATTGCTGCTGTTGCTCTTTCTGAGTCTGCATCAGTTGATCATTCTTGGCTAACAAGGCATCATACCCATTCAACTTAATAATTCCTGTTCTCCTCTCAGCCACTGGAGCATTGTCAAATTCTTGAGATGCCAAAGATTCAAAAATATCAAGTGCCTCCTCAGGAGTTTTGGTTGTCAATGACCCACCAGCAGTGGCATTCACCAATGTCCTAGTGTTTGTAGTCATCCCCTGCAGAAAGATTGCTTCCTGATTCCACACTTCAATTCCATGTTGAGGGCATTTCCTCAACAGTGTCTTGAACCTTTCCCAGGCCTCATAAATAGATTCTGACTCTTTTTGCTTAAAGCCTGTGATTTCATCCTTCAACTTTGCCCTCTTGGATGCTGAGAAAAATCTGGCCAGAAACTTGGTTTGCAAATCATCCCAAGTAGTAATGCTTCCTTGTGGCAATGATTGCAACCACCTTCTGGCATCATCCTTCAGTGAATGAGTGAATAACCTCAACAGAATAGCATCTCTTGTCACACCATTAATCTTCACAGTATCACTCAACAACAAGAAATTTTCAATATGCAGATATGGATCTTCTGCACTTGTTCCAGCAAACTGCTCCTTTTGCACCAACTGCACCAATGCAGGTTTCAGTTCAAAATTATTTGGCTCCACAGTAGGTCTAACCACACTTCCAATGGGTGGAATGACAGCAGGAGTCATGTAATCCCCCAATGTCCTTTGTGGTTGTTGCACATGATTTTCTGCCATATTTTCTGCCTGTACTATAGAACTTGATTCACCATTGTCTAACAATTGCTGCCTTCTTCTGGCTGCCCTTCTTCTCCTTCTAAGTGTCCTTTCTAATTCTGGATCAAACAACAAAGAGTTTTGATCAAAAGTACCTTGCATACACCAGAACTACAAGAGCACCAAGATTCATACAACAAAAATTAAAATGCTGAAAAATAAAAGACTCAATCTCAACAACTGATGGTGTTCATCAATGTTGAACATCAACTCCCCGGCAACGGCGCCAAAAATTTGTTATGTAGATTAGCAAGTGCACTAGTCATACAAGTAATAAAAATGATAAGTAAATATCGTTCCCACGAGGAATTGTGTCAAGCACTGATTATCCACTTGTTGTTGATTTGAATCAACCAAAGAGATTTGATTTGCATGAGTCTCTTGTCACTAAAAATGTAATTGCATAAAATAAGATAAGTTTAAACACAAAGATATGATATAATTTAAAACAGTAGTCAGATATCAATCTCCCTCAAGTATGAATTTGTGAATGAATCAATTTCCATCATGACTTCTCTATCATGTGATGTTAATCAACCTTTTACTTATCATCAAGATGTAATGTCTTACTACCTTGATGGGTACATTAATCAGAAACCCCAATGTCTTGGTGATTCCTTTCATAATACTTGCATTAATTACTAAGGTGTTAAGATTACATTAATATTATAGCATCAATGTCTTGACTACTATAATACTAATGATGAAGTTGTCAACTTTAAAACAATGCAAACATGTCTGTTCTACATCATTTCATAAACAAGAATGATTGATCAAGACAACTTCATACAAGTCACATAATAGGAAAACATAACTTCACATTAATTATTCATAAATACACACTTGAGTTCCATTGAATCAGACTACAAAGGACTCTACTCATACATAATGAAAGTAAATACAAAGGAAGAAGAAAGAACAAACTCCATTGTCATGGTAGTAGATCTTCAATCTTCAATTGTAATGCTACACTACTCCTAAGAATTGTTGTGTAAAAGGTGAGAATTCAGATCCTAAGATCTGATACAAGAGAGGAGAGTAGAGAGATGGGAGAGAAAAACTATCTAGATATCCTCCATTTTTTAAGGCCTTTTGCCTTTTATAGTGTTACAATTCTGCTGAAAAATATTGTGGATGCTAAAACGGTCAGAAATGGGCGTTTTAGCGTCCGGCTTGATGCGTGACCAACTGCTTTCAACTGACGTGAGCGCTAAAACGGTCTGAATGAGCATTTTAGCGTCCATGGCTGATTACCTCCCAACTGCTTTCAACTGACTCCAACGCTAAAACGCTTGATTTTAACGTTTTAGCGTTTCAGAACAGAGAAGAATTGCACATTCGAGCGCTAAAACGCTCAGTGTAGGCATTTTAGCGCTGAGCTCCAGAGGCTTCCAATTCTGATTTGCAGCAGCGCGCTAAAATGGTCTGTGTGGACGTTTTAGCGCTCAGCACCAGCAACTTCCTCCTTCGAACTGCAGCAGCGCACTAAAATGGTCAGTGTGGCCGTTTTAGCGCTCAACACTTAGGCAATTTTCTCCTCCAGAATCTTCTTCCTTCTTTTGATGCTTTTTGGGCTTCGTTTCCCTGCAAGACAATGTAGATTTTCACAAAGCTCTCAAAACTTGCAATTTAGGAAATTCTAAGATATTAACCTCCTTTTTCAACCAATTATTCATACAAATTAATCCTAATTTGTGCTGAAAAACCTAATGAACCAGGGGTTTATCACTAATGCATGCAAGGTCTCTCACCAACACTACATGTATACTAAGTCCCACATCTCTATGGCCAAAATAGTTATGAATTATTGAGCACAAGTTCCATTTGATTTTGTGGTGTGAATGATCTCTCTACCCACGATTAACTAATTAAATTAGTTAAACCACAATGCTTAATAACTTTCTGAGTTTACCTATATCTCTATAGCTCAAACCCTAATTATCTTGCAGCTCTCTCTCGATAAGTCAAAAAGAATAAAAATAAGCACTTTATTAAGCAACTGAAAGGAAAATCATGTAACAAAGTTAAAGCAATACTGATTACATTACAATAAGGGTACTCTATCACCCAATCTTAACAGTTTAGCCCATACTTGGGTGGGAAGAAACAACAAAGAAAGAATAAGATTCCATTAAACTAAAGTAAAGAAAATAGGGATGTTGCTGTAGCACTGCTCTCGCAGCTACCGTAGGATCCACCACCATCAACCTTGCTTCAGCCGCCGGAATAACGCAAGGATCCACCGGATTTGATGATCTCTCTACCAAACCCTAGCCTCACCCTTTGATTTGTTGGATCTCTCTCAACGAACCCTCAAATTCTCTCTATGTGTTTCCCCCACTTTCTCTTTCTGGGATCTGATTGAATGTCTAAAGCATGTGTAGTGTTCCTAGCATATCTTTTGTGTGTGGAGTGCGTCCCTTTTTATTCTTGAGCTTCTGATCCTGGTCTATGTAGTTCCGCGTGAGTAGATGAGGATGACACTTCATTGTGATGTCAAGCTGACACAACATCTTATCCTCATTTGCTGCGGCGCCAGCTGTGTTTTGCTGCAGTGCTTTAATTGAAGATTCTCTCCTTAATTGTTGCAGCGCTGATTGAGGATCCATCTGTTTCATGTTTTGAATTTAAAAATGTATTTGATGCAGCTTTAATGGTGACTCCTTAAAGAATGCAGCCAACTCAGGATCTTGATTACACAAAATGAAACTCCTTCCAACCTGCTGAGTTTGAATTCACAGCTTGCTGGTGATGATGCAATGCTGACTCATCTGTACTGCTACAGCACTGCTTTCCGATGCTACAGCATTGATCTGCAGAAAAATAACAAGTGCATTTAATGCTCATTTATATCCAAATACACATAATTAACATAATTCTCCATTAAATCATGAAATCATAGAATTCATGCATTAATCATATAAAATCAAGAGAATTATATGCAATCATGGCACCAAAATATCACAATTAATCCCTAAAATAACTCTCTTTTAGAGAGTTATCAGTCACACTCTCCATAGCTCTGATACCAATTTGTAATTCACAGGTCCTCTAATGGTGTTTCTCACAAACACTCAAACACACAAACAAGTCTCTGAGTATACCTCTTTGAATTACTTTATCTTTTTAAACCATTCAAACAATGGTTTACATAGAGCTATTTAAAAGAAATAGTAAATAACTAGGAATACTAATGACCAACTTAGGAAATCTAAAACACATTAATTGTCCACTAACAAATTCCTAAGGGACACACCTCTTCACCATAAAACCTTTCATTTTGTATTTTCTTTTATTTAATTTAAAGTTTAAACCCAACAATTCATTTGTCATTACTTCAGGAAGTCCATTGCCTGCTTGTGCAGACTGAGAAGCAACAGGTGATGATGGTTAACCTGCCTCTCAGCCATACTTTTAGCTACTTCCTTAGAAAGAATTTGTCTATATAACTCTGCAGCTCTTGATGTATACTTGGTCTCTATATTACCACCATCAGTCCAACCATGTTGCTTAAAGAAAACCTGTGCATGATTGTTTCCTCCAAAGCTCATCGTTCTTAATTGCTCAGGACTCCATGAGTCTAAATTTATAGGTCTACACAAAATAACATATAATTATTGAGAGATTCATCTTTTTTCCCATCATTTACAAAATGTATTTAATAGAATAACCAAGTCAAAAAAAATATGGCGGTTCCATTAAAACAAGGACAAAATTGATTACAAAAGAGTTTTCATAAAAGCTATAAATGAATATCAAATTGAAACACTATTTCCAAATAAAATAAAAAGCCTGGAAAACATTTGAGTTTCCATTAAAACCCCTTTAGGCATGACCAGTTGCAGAAACCGTTGTTTGTATACAGCCATATAAGGGAACAATTGAGAGGCATTTAGGGTTTTAGAAAGCAGGCATTTTATTACATCAATCAAACCTTTGGACAACACACATTCCCTATTAGTGATTGTATATCTTTGGCTTACAACAAGGATAGCGATTTAGATTAGGGAACGGAACAATTGAGAGGCATTTAGGGATATGTCCGATAGGTCCTATCTGTCTTCGGAGGGTGCAAAGAGTGATGAGCACATGAAATTTGAAATCGGCAAGTTATGGCTCTGTTTGATTACTTTTTTTTAAAACACTTTTTTAGTTTTCAGTACAAAAACCAAAAAACTTGTATGGTAAGGTCTGTTTTGTAAAAACAGTTTAAAAAACTATAACAATTTTTTTGTTTTTAGAATTAAATTTAGAGAACATGTTGTCTGAGTTGTTTTTATTTTCTCTTTTGGTTTTTTGAGAGACTGCTAGGGTTTTTTAAGACTAAAATTTTGGGAGTAAATTTATATTCGAAAGGCTTTAAATGAACGAGAAGAAAATTAGAGAGGTGAATTTGGGGGTTAGGGTTTTGAGATGGATGAGAAGAGTAGGGAAGATTGAAAAGGCGTTCAAACCCCCTAGAGAGATAAAATGAGAGGAAAGTGACTTCGCGCGCTCTCTCTCAACTCCCACTGACACTGCTAATGCTTTCTTCACCACTAGCAATATCTTTTATAATGATAAATTCTTATAAAATAAGGAAACAATTTGGATTATTTCAAGTGAAAAAATCATCGCGTGATCATATTATTTAAGGAAAAAAATATTTGTTATTTTAAATGATATAAAGTTATGTCATTTTAAGATATAGATATAAAATAATATTTTTTATTCAAAATTAAATTAAAAAAACCAATCACTTTTGTGTGCCTATCTCTCTCTTAAGATGACATAATTTATATCATTTAAAATGGCAAACATCAAACTCGTTATTTAATCACCATCACTTGTTGACGATAAAATAAGTGAGACATAAATATATATTTTTAAAAAATGAGTGATTGTGATGAAATAAATGATCATAAGGCAATTTTATGTTTTTCTTTTTTAATATTTGCAAATGTAAATAACTCGTGACAAAATTTTTTAAAAAATATTTGATTTTTTTATTTACTTTAAAAATAAATAATTAGAGAAAAATTAGAGAGGTGAATTTGGGGGTTAGGGTTTTGAGATGAATGAGAAGAGGAGGGAAGATTGCAAAGGCGTTCAAACCTCTTAAAGAGATAAAATGAGAGGGAAAGTGACTTCGCGCGCGCTCTCGCTCTCAACTCCCACTGACACTGCTACTGTTTTCTTCACCATTTGCAATATCTTTTTAAAATGATAAATTCTTATAAAATAAGGAAACAATTTGGATTATTTCAAGTGAAAAAATCATCGCGTGATCATATTATTTAAGGAAAAAAGTATTTGTTATTTTAAATGATATAAAGTTATGTCATTTTAAGATATAGATATAAAATAATATTTCTTTATTCAAAATTTAAATTAAAAAACCAATCACTTTTGTGTGTCTATCTCTCTCTAAGATGACATAATTTTTATCATTTAAAATGGCAAACATCAAACTCGTTATTTAATCACAATCACTCGTTGATGATGAAATAAGTGAGAGATAAATATATATTTTTAAAAAATGAGTGATTGTAATCAAATAAATGATCACTTCTAAGATTACCAAAAAAAAATTGATCACTTCTATACATAAGAGAATCCAAACACAATAGGGATAATCATCAATCACCCGCTATTATCAGATTAATATAATTTATTTTAAAATCGGTCAATTGTTATCCGTGATTTGGTGGTATTTGGAAAGTATTTTATATCCATTTAATGATAAGGAATAAAAGATTTTAATATTTTTCCTTTTTTAATATTTGCAGTAGTTTAGTAAATAACTCGTGACAAAAATTTTTTAAAAAATATTTGATTTTTTTATTTACTTTTAAAATAAATAATACAGCATTTTTTTGGAATATTAGCTTACCTTATTAGATGCTTTTTATTTTAATTCTTTATTCGAGTCTCAATATTACTTAATTAAAATAATAAAAAATGATTACAAAATGTGAAGAAATACCTTAGGGTTACATCAAAGGGTTAGGTAGTTGAATTTTTCAAATATAATTATTAAATAAGAATTATAAGTATTCAATGCATTGAGAATCCACCGATAAAAGAAAAAATCACCCCACTCATTTTTTTACTTAATTTAGTTTCTATCAAAAGTTTTGACGAAAATGATTTCTTAAATAATTTCGACGGAAAAAAGAATTCCGTAAAAAATTTTGATGAAATATTTTCCATCCAAAATTTTCGATGAAAATATGTCCCGATGAAAATTTGATGGAAAATATTTGGTCAAACTTTTTCAGGGAAATATTTCTATCAAAACTTTCGACGGAATTTAGATTCAGTAAAAAAATTTGACGAATTATTTTTTTCATTGCAATTTTTTACAGAAATGTTTTCTCGTCAAATATTTAGCGGAAATATTTTTCGTCAATTTTTTTTGACAAATATGTGTTTGTTGAAAATTTTGATAGAAATGTTTTTATCGAAAATTTTGAAGAAAATATTTTTCGTTGAAAATTTTGATGAATGTTTTTTTATAAAAAATTGACGAAAATATTTATGTCGAAAACTTTTGAAAGAATTTAGATTCTGTAAAGAATCTTGACAAAAATATTTTCGTTAAAATTATTTACAAAAATATTTTTCGTCAAAAATTTCGACGAATATGGTTTTTTCTCAATATTTTGAGGGAAATGTGTTGATGGAATTTAGATTCCATAAAGAATTTTGACAAAAAAAAAATTCTGTCAGAATTTTTTACATAACTATTTTTCGTCACAAATTTTTACGAAGATTTTCGTTTGAAATGTGTTCCGTTGAAAATTTTGATGGAAATATTTTCCGTAAAAAAATTCGACGAAAATGTTTTCCGACAAAATTATTTTTTGTCGAAAACTTTCGATGGAAATGTGTTTCGTCGAAATTTTCTGCGGAAATATTTTTCCTTGAGAAGTTTGATGAAATATTTCCGTTGACAGATTCGACGAATTTAAATTCTATCAAAAATTTTGTCTGAAGTTTTTTTCCGAAAAAAGTTCATGTCAGTGATTATGGCCAAAACTTGTTCCATCTCTAATTTCTTCTTTAGTTTCATCGGAAATATTTTTTAGTCTCTATTTTCGATGTAATATGATTGTCGTCAAAAATTTCGTCACTATTTTTGACGAAATATTTTCCGTCGATAAATTTTGTAGGTATTTGAGACTTTTCTATTAATGTCACATTTAAAAATGATTTATATTTATATAGTTTTCATATTTTATTGCTAAGCGTAGATAAGTAATTTTCAATATTTCCCCCCTCAAACCCCCCAAGTTGGGGGAATTTTAATTTGAAGGGTGAGAAGGGTTTTGGAGGATTTTGTAAAAATCCCCAATTCCCTTCCCCCGTATTTTTTAAACTCCCAGACAAGGGAATGACTTACTAAAACCTTCAATTTCCTTCCCTTCCCATCCAAAAACCAACTCCCAAACAAAGCCTTAAGAGATAGATATAAAATAATATATTTTTTATTTAAAATTTAAATTAAAAAAAAACTAATCACTTTCTCTCCTATGGTTTCCAGTTCGTGTGTCTATCTCTATCTTAAAATGACATAATTTATATCATTTAAAATGGCAAACATCAAATTCATTATTTAATCACAATCACTTGTTGACGATGAAATAAGTGAGAAATAAATATATATTTTAAAAAAATGAGTAATAGTAATCAAATAAATGATCACTTCTAAGATTACCAAAAAAAATAATAATAATCACTTCTATACATAAGAGAATCCAAATACAATAGGGATAATCATACAATCATCAATCACCCGCTATTATCAGATTAATATAATTTATTTTAAAATCAGTCAATTGTTATCTGCGATTTGGTGATATTTGGAAGGTGTTTTATATGCATTTAATGATAAGGATTAGAAGATTTTAATGTTTTTCCTTTTTTAACATTAACAATAGTTTAGTAAATAACTCGTTACCAACTTTTTTAAAAAAATATTTAATTTTCTTTAAAATAGATAATACAGTATTTTTTTGGAATATTAGGGCATGTTTGGTGTATAATATAGGATAAGGCCTGATAGTTTAAGACCTAATAGTATGAGGCCTGATTGTATAAGACCTGATTGAATTTTAATACTATCTAGCGTTTGGTATGATATTGTATAAAATAATATATTGTATAATATAATATCCTAGTTTTTGGTAATGCATTGTATAATACTATTTTGAATTAAAATAAATATTTTTAATAAAAATATCCTTTAATAAAGAATTTATATAATTCTTTAAAAAATGTCATATGATATCAATTTTTATGAAAAATTATTGATAAGTGTGTCCAAAACATAAATTAATTTTTATAAAAATAAATATTAAATATTTTAAAAGTTAATATATTGAAAAAATAATTTTTATTTTAACATATTAAAATAAATAATATATTAATTTTTAGGATTACACTGGTCAATGATGTTAATATATCAGTATCTTATCAGGCCTTATCCCTCCCCCTTAGGGCCTGTTTGGTATAATGTATAAGGCCTGATAGTATAAACTTATACTATACGTTATGACATTTTCAGTTGTTTGGTGTGACCATCGTATAGTATAAGCTTATACAACATGACCCCTTTATACATCAAATGATGTATAATTTAATCCGGCCTAGGAGTGGTGGATCAGGTCTTATACTATCAGGCCTTATCCTATATTATGCACCAAACATGCCCTAATATACCAAAAAAATGCTGTATTATTTATTTTTAAAGTAAATTAAAAAAATTAAATATTTTTTTAAAAAAGTTGGTCACGAGATATTTACCAAATTACTATAAATGTTAAAAAAGGAAAAACCTTAAAATCTTCTAATCCTTATCATTAAATGCATATAAAATACCTTCCAAATACCACCAAATCACGGATAACAATTGCCATATTTTAAAATAAATTATATTAAAATGATAATAGCGGGTGATTGATGATTGTATGATTATCGTTATTGTATTTGGATTCTCTTATGTATAGAACTGATTATTATTATTATTATTTTGGTAATCATAGAAGTGATCATTTATTTGATTACAATCACTCATTTTTTTTAAATATATATTTATATCTCACTTATTTTCTTGTCAACAAGTGATTGTGATTAAATAACGAGTTTGATGTTTGCCATTTTAAATGATATAAATTATGTCATCTTAAGAGAGAGATAGACACACGAAAGTGATTGGTTTTTTTAATTTAAATTTTGAATAAAAAATATTATTTTATATCTATATATTAAAATGACATAACTTTATATCATTTAAAATAACAAACTTTTTTTCCTTAAATAATATGATCACGCGATGATTTTTTGACTTGAAATAATCCAAATTGTTTCCTTATTTTATAAGAATTTATCATTATAAAAGACATTGCTAGTGGTGAAGAAAACAGTAATCAGTTGGAGTTGAGAGAGAGAGCGCGCGAAGTCACTTTCCCCCTCATTTTATCTCTCTAAGAGGTTTGAACGCCTTTTCAATCTTCCCTCCTCTTCTCATCCATCTCAAAACCCTAACCCCCAAATTCACCTCTCTAATTTTTTTCTCGTTCATTTAAAGCCTTTCGAATATAAATTTACTCCCAAAATTTTAGTCTTAAAAAACCTTAGCAGTCTCTCAAAAAACCAAAACAGAAAATAAAAACAACTCAGACAACATGTTCTCTAAATTTAATTCTAAAAACAAAAAAATAGTTACAGTTTTTAAATTTTTTTTTACAAAACAGACCTTACCAAACAAGTTTTTTTGTTTTTTTTTTGTCTGAAAACTAAAAAAGTGTTTTTAAAAAAATTAATCAAATAGAACCTTAACTTGCCATTTTCAAATCTCATGTGCTCATCACTCTTTGCACCCTCCGAAGACAGACAGGACCTATCGGAATTGGACGCTCCTTTGGGACCAAACCCGCTTTCTAAAACCCTAAATGCCTCTCAATTGTTTCCTTTGTTCCCTATATATCTTTGGCTTGCAAAATGGAGAGCGATTTAGATTAGGGAACGAAGGGAACAATTGAGAGGCATTTAGGGTTTTAGAAAGCGGGTTTGGTCCCAAAGAAGCGTCCAATTCCGATAGGTCCAATCTGTCTTCGGAGGGTGCAAAGAGTGATGTGCGCATGAGATTTGAAAACGGCAAGTTAAGGCTCTTTTTGATTACTTTTTTAAAAAACACTTTTTTTAGTTTTCAGACCAAATAAACAAAAACATTTTTTGGTAATACTATTTTGTAAAAGCAGTTTTCAAAACTATAACTTTTTTTTCGTTTTTAGAATTAAATTTAGAGAACATGTTGTGTGCGTTGTTTTTGTTTTCTGTTTTGGTTTTTTGAGGGAATGCTAGGGTTTTTTTAGACTAAAATTTTGGGAGTAAATTTTTATTCGAAAGGCTTTAAATTAACTAGAAAAAAATTAGAGAGGTGAGTTTGGGGATTAGGGTTTTGAGATGGATGAGAAGATGAGGGAAGATTGAAAAGGCGTGTAAACCTCTTAGAGAGATAAAATGAGATGGAAAGTGACTTCGCGCGCTCTCTCTTAACTCCCACTGACACTGTTACTGTTTTCTTCACCACTAGCAATATCTTTTATAATGATAAATTCTTATAAAATAAGGAAACAATTTGGATTATTTCAAGTGAAAAAATCATCGCTTGATCATATTATTTAAGGAAAAAAGTATTTGTTATTTTAAATGATATAAAGTTATGTCATTTTAAGATATAGATATAAAATAATATTTTTTATTCAAAATTTAAATTAAAAAAACCAATCACTTTCGTGTGTCTATCTCTCTCTTAAGATGACATAATTTATATCATTTAAAATGGCAAACATCAAACTCGTCATTTAATCACAATAACTCGTTGATGATGAAATAAGTGAGAGATAAATATATATTTTTAAAAAATGAGTGATTGTAATCAAATAAATGATCACTTAAATAATATGATCACGCGATAATTTTTTCACTTGAAATAATTCAAATTTTTCCTTATTTTATAAGAATTTATCATTATAAAAGATATTGCTAGTGGTTAAGAAAACATAACTGTGTCAGTGGGAATTGAGAGAGAGAGCGCGCGAATTCACTTTCCCCCTCACTTTATCTCTCTAAGAGGTTTGAACGCCTTTTCAATCTTCCCTCCGCTTCTCATCCATCTCAAAACCCTAACCCCCAAATTCACCTCTTTAATTTTTTTTATCGTTCATTCGAATCCTTTCGAATATAAATTTACTCACAAAATTTTAGTCTTAAAAAACCTTACCAGTCTCTCACAAAACAGAAAAACCCAAAACAGAAAATAAAAACAACTCACACAACATGTTCTCTAAATTTAATTCTAAAAACAAAAAAAATAGTTTTAGTTTTTAAAACTATTTTTACAAAACAGATCTTACCAAACAAGTTTTTTTTTTTTTTTGTCTGAAAACTAAAAAAGTGTTTTTAAAAAAATTAATCAAACAGTTCCTTAACTTGCCATTTTCAAATTTAATGTGCTCATCACTCTTTGCACCCTCCGAGGACAGACAGGACCTATCAGAATTGGACGCTCTTTTGGAACAAACCCGCTTTCTAAAACCCTAAATGCCTCTCACTTTTTTCCTTCGATCCTTGTATATCTTTGGATTGCAAAATGGAGAGCGATTTAGATTAGGGAATGAAGGGAACAATTGAGAGGCATTTAGGGTTTTAGAAAGCGGTTTTGGTCCCAAAGGAGCGTCCAATTCCGATAGGTCCAATCTGTCTTCGGAGGGTGCAAAGAGTGATGTGCGCATGAGATTTGAAAATGGCAAGTTAAGGCTCTGTTTGATTACTTTTTTTAAAAACACTTTTTTAGTTTTCAGACCAAAAAAACAAAAAAAACTTTTTTGGTAAGGTCTGTTTTGTAAAAACAGTTTTAAAAACTGTAACTATTTTTTTGTTTTTAGAATTAAAATTAGAGAACATGTTGTGTAAGTTTTTTTTTGTTTTCAGTTTTGATTTTTTGAGAGACTGCTAGGGTTTTTTTAGACTAAAATTTTGAGAGTAAATTTATATTTGAAAGGCTTTAAATGAACGAGAAAAAAATTAGAGAGGTGAATTTGGGGGTTAGGGTTTTGAGATGGATGAGAAAAGGAGGGAAGATTGAAAAGGCGTTCAAACCTCTTAGAGAGATAAAATGAGGGGGAAAGTGACTTCGCGCCCTCTCTCTCAACTCCCACTGACAATGTTACTGTTTTCTTCACCACTAGCAATATCTTTTATAATGATAAATTCTTATAAAATAAGGAAAAAATTTGGATTATTTCAAGTAAAAAAATCATTGCGTGAACTTATTATTTAAGGAAAAAAGTATTTGTTATTTTAAATGATATAAAGTTATGTCATTTTAAGATATAGATACAAAATAATATTTTTTTATTCAAAATTTAAATTAAAAAAACCAATCACTTTCGTGTGTCTATCTCTCTCTTAAGATGACATAATTTTTATCATTTAAAATGGCAAACATCAAACTCGTTATTTAATCACAATCACTCGTTGATAATGAAATAAGTGAGAGATAAATATATATTTTTAAAAAATGAGTGATTGTAATCAAATAAATGATCACTTAAATAATATGATCACGCGATAATTTTTTGACTTGAAATAATTCAAATTGTTTCCTTATTTTATAAGAATTTATCATTATAAAAGATATTGCTAGTGGTTAAGAAAACAGTAACTGTGTCAGTGGGAATTGAGAGAGAGAGCGCGCGAATTCACTTTCCCCCTCATTTTATCTCTCGAAGAGGTTTGAACGCCTTTTCAATCTTCCCTCCGCTTCTCATCCATCTCAAAAACCTAACCCCCAAATTCACCTCTCTAATTTTTTTCTCGTTCATTTAAAGCCTTTCGAATATAAATTTACTCACAAAATTTTAGTCTTAAAAAACCTTACCAGTCTCTCAAAAACCCAAAACAGAAAATAAAAACAACTCAGGCAACATGTTCTCTAAATTTAATTGTAAAAACAAAAAAAATAGTTACAGTTTTTAAAACTATTTTTACAAGACAGATCTTACCAAATTTGTTTTTTTGTTTTTCTTGTCTGAAAACTAAAAAAGTGTTTTTAAAAAAATTAATCAAACAGTTCCTTAACTTGCCATTTTCAAATTTAATGTGCTCATCACTCTTTGCACCCTCCGAGGACAGACAGGACCTATCAGAATTGGACGCTCATTTAGGAACAAACCCGCTTTCTAAAACCCTAAATGCCTCTCACTTTTTTCCTTCGATCCTTATATATCGTTGGCTTGCAAAATGGAGAGCGATTTAGATTAGGGAACGAAGGGAACAATTGAGAGGCATTTAGGGTTTTAGAAAGCGGGTTTGTTCCCAAAGGAGCCTCCAATTCCGATATTTTCTGTCTGTCTTCGGAGGGTGCAAGTTAAGGCTCTGTTTGATTACTTTTTAAAAAAACACTTTTTTAGTTTTCAGACCAAAAAAACAAAAAAAACTTTTTTGGTAAGGTCTGTTTTGTAAAAACAGTTTTAAAAACTGTAACTATTTTTTTGTTTTTAGAATTAAAATTAGAGAACATGTTGTGTAAGTTTTTTTTTGTTTTCAGTTTTGGTTTTTTGAGAGACTGCTAGGGTTTTTTTAGACTAAAATTTTGAGAGTAAATTTTTACTCGAAAGGCTTTAAATGAACGAGAGAAAAATTAGAGAGGTGAATTTGGGGGTTAGAGTTTTGAGATGCATGAGAAGATGAGGGAAGATTGAAAAGGCGTTCAAACCTCTTAGAGAGATAAAATGATAGGGAAAGTGACTTCGCGCGCTTTCTCTCAACTCCCATTGACACTGTTACTGTTTTCTTCATCACTAGAAATATCGTTTATAATGATAAATTCTTATAAAATAAGGATACAATTTGGATTATATCAAGTGAAAAAATCATCGCGTGATCATATTATTTAAGGAAAAAAGTATTTGTTATTTTAAATGATATAAAGTTATGTCATTTTAAGATATAGATATAAAATAATATTTTTTATTCAAAATTTAAATTAAAAAAACCAATCACTTTCGTGTGTCTATCTCTCTCTTAAGATGACATAATTTTTATCATTTAAAATGGCAAACATCAAACTCGTTATTTAATCACAATCACTCGTTGATGATGAAATAAGTGAGAGATAAATATATATTTTTTAAAAATGAGTGATTCAAGAAAAATTGATCACTTCTATACATAAGAGAATCCAAATACAATAGGGATAATCATCAAGCACCCGCTATTATCAGATTAATATAATTTATTTTTAAAATCGGACAATTGTTATCCGTGATTTGATGGTATTTGGAAGGTATTTTATATGCATTTAATGATAATGATTAAAAGATTTTAATGTTTTTCCTTTTTTAATATTTACAGTAGTTTAGTAAATATGTGGTGACGAAATTTTTAAAAAATAATATTTGATTTTTTTTTACTTCAAAAATAAATAATACAACATATTTTTGGAATATTAGCTTACCTTATTATATGCTTTTTATTTTAATTCTTTATTCGAGTCTAAATATTACTTAATTAAAATAATAAAAAATGATTACAAAATGTGAAGAAATACCTTATGGTTACATCAAAGGGGTTAGGTAGTTGAATTTTTCAAATATAATTATTATATAAGAATTATAAGTATTCAATGCTTTGAGAATCCCCCGATAAAAGAAAAAATCACCTCACTCATTTTTTTACTTAATTTAGTTTCTGTCAAAAGTTTGACAAAAAAGATTTCTTAAATAATTTCGACGGAAAAAAGAATTTGGTAATGCATCTAGTATTTGGTAATGCATTGTATAATACTATTTAGGATTAAAATATTTTTCAATAAAAATACTCTTTAATAAAGAATTTATATAATTCTTTAAAAAATGTCATATGATATCAATTATTATAAAAATTTATGGATAAGTGTTTCCAATACATAAATAAATTTTTATAAAAATTAAATATATTGAAAAAATAATTTGTATTTTCATATATTAAAATAAATAATATATTAATTTTTAAGATTACACTAGTCAACGATGTTAATATTTCAGTATCTTATCAGGCCTTATCCCTCCCCCTTAGGGCCTGTTTGGTGTAATGTATAAGGCCTGATAGTTAAACTTATACTATACGTTATGACATTTTCAGTTGTTTGGTGTGACCATCGTATAGTATAAGCTTATACAACATGACCCCTTTATGCATCAAAATGATGTATAATATAATTCGGCCCAGGAGTGGTGGATCAGGTCTTATACTATTAGGCTTTATCCTATATTATGCACCAAACATGCCATAATATAACAAAAAAATGATGTATTATTTATTTTTAAAGTAAATAAAAAAATTAAATTTTTTTTAGGAAAAATCGTCACGAGTTATTCACTAAACTACTGTAAATGTTAAAAAAGGAAAAACCTTAAAATCTTCTAATCCTTATCATTAAATGCATATAAAATACCTTCCAAATACCACCAAATCACGGATAACAATTGCCCGATTTTAAAATAAATTACATTAATCTGATAATAGCGGGTGATTGATGATTATCCCTATTGTATTTTGATTCTCTTATGTATAGAAGTGATTATTATTATTATTTTTTGGTAATCTTAGAAGTGATCATTTCTTTGATTACAATCCCTCATTTTTTTAAAATATATATTTATGTCTCGCTTATTTTCTCGTCAACAAGTGATTGTGATTAAATAACGAGTTTGATGTTTGACTTTTAAAATGATAAAAATTATGTCATCTTAAGAGAGAGATAGACACACGAAAGTGATAGATTTTTTTAATTTAAATTTTCATTAAAAAAATATTATTTTATATCTATATCGTAAAATGACATAACTTTATATCATTTAAATAACAAATACTTTTTTCCCTTAAATAATATGATCACGCGATGATTTTTTCACTTGAAATAATCCAAATTCTTTCCTTATTTTATAAGAATTTATCATTATAAAAGATATTGCTAGTGGTGAAGAAAACAGTATCAGTTGGAGTTGAGATAGAGCGCGCGAAGTCACTTTCCCCCTCATTTCAAATTCAAAATTCGAATTTCAAAATTCAAAATTCAAAAGTTTGATTATTAATTTAACTAATTAAATTAATTAGTAATGTCTTGGGCTATCCAAGCCCATTACAAAGCTCCACGCGCCCTCCACCCTTTTAGGTGGGCTTCCAAACAGCTTCTTGGGCTAACAACCATTATTAGGCCCAATACCTTTAAAGCTAGTTCATTATGACTACAAGGTGTTAGTGTGTGACCCATTAGGTCCAACTTAGCTTCTGACATAATTGGGCTTGGGCCCAACAAGCCCACAACCCAATTAATGATAACACAGAGCACTAGCAATGCTTTGTTGCCCCAGAACTAGTCAGATTAATGACTTGATCATCCTATTGCACATATTTGGTTACCGTATGTATTTCCCTTCGTCTCGGTTATCTTCCAATTAACCTAGGGTAAGGAAATGTATCAACCCCTGCGGTTTAGGGTAAGCTTTATTCGAAATAGGGAATCTTCAATTTACTGACTCTAAAGGCAGATCATCTCATGATCTCTTTTACTATGCATAGATTCCCAAGTCCCTGTAAATGTCATCCCGATTTCTCCGGTTTACAGATAACCTAATCTCTCACAGAGATTTGACGAATTCCTTCAGCTTATTACCCTAGCCCTGTGCCTCTCAGGACATGCCCAACAGTATACCTATGAGTCTCCATGTTTCAGGAAGACGAGGCATACAATCAAAACATGCCTTCTAGAACACGGTCTAGGTAATAACTTCTGTTCTAAGGAAAGACATACCTAAATATAAAGAGATTACTCTAATGACACTATCTGTGAGATTTCCTCATAGAGTCTCTTTTTGGGTCTGTTCAGTGTGAGCTATACTCTAATAGGTCCACCCACGACTTTAGCTAAGACATCTCCATATCTGTAGCTCATGAGGTCTTTACCTTGTATCCATATACAAGTAGATAAGTCGTACTAGTCTTACCTGAGATCACTGATCCCCAATCTTAGTGTCTCTAGACTAGGAACATATAATTAGGAATAGACATGTGATATCCTTGAATCCTCATGATCGTGATCTCATCACAGATACTCAAGAGATACCTGTTCTATTCCAAGGGGTTTATCTAGTTCGTTCATATAATATTAACAATAATATCGAGACATAATATGAAACTGGATAAAGATTGTATTATTCATTTGCGACAAATAGTTCTACATCTAGTGTCCTTTATTTAATCAAAAGATTGTCTCTAGGACACCCATATACTAACAAGCTCCCACTTGGCCTAGAGCCAATCAGACCAAAGTCGTATGCGCAAAGCCTCATAATGACTATCATGTTTTCTCTGAGAAACAGCCTTTGTCAGAGAATCGGCCAGGTTATTATCTGTGGGAACATAATCCATTTTTACATCATTCCTATCAATGATTTCTCTAATCAGATGATATCTCCGGAGCACGTGTTTAGATCTTTGATGAGACCTAGGTTCCTTTGACTGCGCAATGGCTCCTGTGTTGTCGCAAAGAAACTGTATGGGCTCATCCACGCTTGGAACCACCCTTAGTTCAATTATGAACTTCTTGATCCACACGGCATCCTTAGCTGCTTCTGAATCAACTATGTATTCGGCTTCTGTCGTTGAATCTGCTGTTGTCTCCTGCTTGGAACTCTTCCATGACACTGCCCCACCATTTAAGATGATTACGAATCCTGACTGTGACTTGCAGTCATCCTTGTCACTCTGAAAGCTGGCATCAGTGAACCCTTTCACTGTTAACTCATTAACCCCACCATAGACCAGAAACACATCCTTAGTTCTTCTTAAATATTTAAGGATGGTTTTGACTGCCGTCCAGTGACCCTCTCCAGGGTCTGACTGGTATCTGCTCGTAATGCTTAAAGCATATGAGACATCTGGTCTCTTACATATCATGGCATACATGATGGATCCAATAGCCGAAGCGTATGGAATTCCACTCATGCGATCCTTCTCAGGCTGTGACTTAGGACACATAGCCCTTGATAGGTGTACCCCATGACTGACAGGAAGAAAGCCCATTTTTGACCCTTCCATGCTAAACCTCTTTAGCATCTTGTCAACATACGTGGATTGAGATAAACCCAGCAGCCTCTTGGATCTATCTCTATAGATCTTTATACCAAGTATAAAGGCTGCCTCTCCCAAATCCTTCATGGTGAAGTTTTCTGAAAGCCACTCTTTCGTTATTTTTAATGTGGGGATGTCATTTCCTATTAGCAATATGTCATCTACATAAAGTACTAGGAAGACGACATTACTCCCACTAACCTTCCTGTAAACACAAGGTTCATCCTCGTTCTTGATAAAACTGTTACTCTTAACGACTTCATCAAAACGTATATTCCAACTCCTTGATGCTTGCTTTAGCCCATATATTGACCTTTGTAGTTTGCATACCATATGCTCCTGATCTTTCATTTCAAAGCCTTCAGGTTGTGTCATGTACATTTTATAACACCTCATAAAGTTAAATGTGTATTTTGAACTATAATGTGAAATTAAAATTGATGGATTAGTGAAAATCCGAGAATTAAGGCCAAAATGGGCAAAAAGGGCAAAATGGTAAATGACCAGCCACGTATTCTTAGGCATAAAAATTGAGTTGGAGATTTCATATGACAAAAATAATGCTGGAAACGGACTCAGGGAGAAAAATTGAGTGAATAGGCAAATTTGTGAAAAATTGATGAATAGTGACTTTTTAGTGTAAAATACTGCGGTATGAGTGTACCGATAAGTGTGAAATTTTTATCAATATTTTTAGGAAATAAAAATATGTCATGGACCAGAAAAATAAGTATATTAAGAATTTGTGATCAGAATTAGTGAAGGGATTAAAGTTAAATCGCGTGTGGGATCCGCGGGACCAAAACCCACTTGGCCTCACACTTCCCCCACGCCCTCTCTCTTCCCTTTTTCTTCTTCTTCCCGTGACTCTTCCCTTTCATTTCACAAAACACACCCATTTCCTCTCATCCTCACCATTTATGCTTTCCTCAACCAAATCACTTGGTTTTGGTGTTGAAATTTATTGTAAACAACCTTCTAAAGCCATTGGTGATACTCTCAAGCCTTGAAACCATCTCCTTGGGGCGTTTAGGAGCAAACTCAGATTCGAAATTTGGGGTTTCTTGGTGTTTTTGAAGTTTTTGGATCTTCCTTTGCTTGGTGGAACCTTGGTGGAGTGTCAAGCATAGATTGTGAGTATATTTGTAGTATTTTTACGGTTGATTTTGTACAGCAATTAA